>DWON01010673.1:0-10635 GCA_018251015.1 Phocides pigmalion okeechobee
TATGAGGGTGGCGGTGGTACCGCCCCGGGCGAGCTTTAATGGCTCTACCACCTTAAAAAAGTTTATCTCGAACCCTTCATAATTGCGTGCTATTGTGTAATAATATATCAGTGTGCTACTAATTAATACTAACTAATGTTATAAATGTTAAAGTCGCTTTGTTTCTTTGTTATGCTTTCATACCCAAATTGCTGGGCCAATTGAGATGAGATTTGATGTAGAGATAGTTTGAGATGTGAGGAAAGACATAGGCTACTCCTATCTCAAATTTCATGCCTATAGGCATGAATCAAAATATTACCCGTTGGCATAGTTTTACTAATATCTTTATTAAAAAAAATTATGCTTTCATAAAGTACCATGTGGCTACGGTTTTCAAACGATTTTAACTGTCAGATAGATGATGTTATAAAGAGTAATTAACGCTATTTTAGTAGCAACTCATCTAGGTCCCGCCTTACATCAAACTTCCATCCTGTTTGTGGTTATATGTGTTCATGGGCTGCAGCGACTACTTAACAAAATGGCCTGCACGCTCGTTTGTTACTCTTTACTGCCATGTAAAGAGTCCGCCGGCACAAGCAATGTGCTCTTTCCCGCAATTCCCCGCCCGCAAGCTACTAATGCAATTGTGTGACGCGACAAGTCGCCGCGTTCACGCAGCGATCCGTTATGCATCGCCACGATACGTTGCCGAAATTATCGCTGTATCGTTGATTTTACTCGACGACAGGAGAGCGGAATCGTAGCAATGCGCTCGATGTGGATATAGTGACTGACGTGTTTATAATCCATTGAGGTTGTTCAGTCAATTACGTGATTTTTTTGGGATCTGGTTCAGTTTACTGCCTTATTAATGTCCACCTCTGCTGGTCACGGGTCTCTCCCCACAATTTAATGACGCTTTGGGCATACTCTACTACGCCGTTCCATTGTGGATTATTGCAAAATTCGAGCAATCTTTTAAATGTCTATATCTATTGATATTTGTTATATCTATTTGAATATATTTTTACTGTATAGTAAATACCTTATAATAAAATAAATACCTTATACCTTTCTACTACGTAAAAGGTATTACAATTAACGATTTTTAAACTCCGACAATTACATAGCAAAATAATTCATAGTAATTTAATTCCGCGATGATATTCGCTTAAAATCAATTATTTGAACGTCAAAGCAACCACACATATTTAACATAATAAAAACGATCCAATCCAATGAACGTACAATTCGATTAACATAATTAACAAATATGTAAACCTATAAACAGAAACACTGCTATTGAACGCAATTTGAATTTTCCACTTACAAAGGGCAATGTTTTTATCATATGCCCTCTCAATGCTGTTTGATCAATGCGAGGAGGAATAAACACAGACAGTAACAACGCAGTTTTTATATACTCCGGTGCAGAAAGGCAAATAGATATAAGCTCATAATGCAATTCATTTTATCAACTTAGGTTTTTATATCGAGATCATGAGTGTGTTCATTAGTTTTTCTCACATTTTTTATGTTGGAAAGAAAACGAGCGTGCAGGCCGACTGATGTTAAATAGTGTCTGCAGGTCGTAAACATTTACGTCCAATCTCAAGACTAAAGTTCTGCCTGATATAATATAATTAAATTTCAAACAAGGTTCAATCCCTTCTTTTACACATTTTCAAAAAAAACTGTAATAGACTTGTATTATGCCTATGCCAAAAAGTATATTTTGACTTTAAGGATCATTGAAATGATAAGAAAGCCTGGGATTGAGTCTACCTCAACAGGAAATTTCTATTTCCCATGTAATAGTTTTATTTACTCGAAATTGTGTGCAGGTGATAGTGAAAAGGTGTTACACACACTATTAGTTGTATTGTTTGTGCACCATCTTTATAAAGTTATACTGTATAAAGTCTATTTATCAAGGACTGATTTATAAAGAGTGCCGAGAGTTTTTTCCTCTGAGTTTTTTCTCCCGTTAAACCTTAGCCAACAGATTGCTCAAAGCCGACGTACTGATTGTACATTATCCCCTTGACGTTCATTAAGTGTATTTAAATTACTTACACTGAAATAAAATATTTGAATTTAAATTTGATATAGTGCATAGACGTCTTGCTACTCCTGAGGACTGAGATGGTCGTACCGCTTGTAAGTGTAACGACCGGTCCTCTCCAACCGAAACGCAAGAACTACTTCACGACAGATTATGAGAGCGATGGTACCTCCCCGCCGAACTGTTGTTCATTTAATAATAAAATTGTTTTATTCGATTCAGTTCGTGTAAATCTGATCAAATTTCATGAATGTTAATTAAAATCATTCCTCTTTATTTACAATAATAATTACAAATGTACATGGAACACCTTAAACGAATGATAATAAAAACTTAACGAAGTTAATCTAAAATAAGTCTGCGCCCACACGGCTTGGATGCACATTAATGGCAAAATATGCACGTGATTTTTTTTTTGACAAAAGTAGCAAAAGGGCACGCGAACCACCTGATGTTAAGTAGTCACGTGTCTATATGGTTACAAACACGACCGAAATCCCATCTGAGGTCAAACGTAGATGCGTTGCTACTCCTGAGGACTAAGACGGTGGCCTCGCTTCAAAGTGTAGCCAGCACCTCTCCAACAGAAACACAAATAATGATTATGAGGGCGTTACATATACATCTATGGCATAGGGCTTAAACACTATATACTGGCCCCTCCTCGTCTCGTCGGAGCGCTGTCGAGGGCTGGAGCTGTAGAAGAAGCCAAGTGGCGTTAATATGTTTCACTTAGTATTAATTACCTGTTTGTTCCGCTTGACTTTGAACCCTTTGGTCCGCGTGGTCGTTTGATCGACGCTTCAGGTAACAAGAGGGCTGATTCATACCTTTAGCAGGGAATTACGATCGCAATACAACACAGAAATATGGCTAGCATACTTGGCGGCATGCCGTATGGGAACGGACTCCGTGCTTTCATTATAATTATTTTTAAAGTTTTCAGTATTATAATTAACATGTAAATACATTATTTAACAAGAATAAGTTAAATACTTTAGAATAGTGTAAGGGTCATTACTTGTCGCTAAATATTTAATATTCGATTTCCTATATTTGTGTATGGAATATAAATGCAATATGAAACAGTAATAACCGCTCTGAGGGACGGAACTGAGATTCGATTCCGTGGCACGCAGGTTAGATTTTTATTTGTAGGTTTAGGTATTAGATTTATACTTTTAGGTTATGTCCTTATTTGAATTCAATCTTCGTCTGCTCTATCGATAAATACGTCATCGACAGGGAACAAACGTTTATTTGTGAGAGTTCTGTGTAAAGTTCGCTGAAGTAGGTCAAGTTGTTGGGGTCCGCCAGGGTGTATCGACGAGATGAATTGAAGGGTTGCGGTGGTAATCATAGCGGTATCCCGTGGCCTCCAGCACGTAATAGCTCAGTAGGGACAGGTGTGGTTTTAGTGGTTAAAACTCTGATATACCCCTTCGTCCCGGCCCCCAGAGGAGGGGTTCATTTGATGATTTCGAAGTCCTTGATAAAAAGAAAAGGATACCTTATTTGACATATCAAGTCTTGATGATACGCTCTTGACCAGCGTGGAGGACTGTGGCATAGTTCTTACGACACGATATTACATGCACTGTGTCATTTTTATCATCCAAACGTACACGGACGAATTACAGCGAATTGATAATCGCGTTGAAGAGCCCCATGCCCAGCAGTGGGACGCCAATATTGACACAATATTAGATGCACTGTGTCATTTCTATAATCCAAAAGTAAAGGGAGAAATGACAGTGAATTGGTAATCGTGTTGAAGGGTCCCATGCCCAGCAGTGGGACGCCAATATTGACAATGATAGATGCACTATGTCATTAATATCGTCCAAACGTAGACAGAGAAACCAAATTACAGGAAATTGTTAATCGATTAGATACAAGTAAGCCTGTGAACTGCAATCGCGCGGTCAATCAACCTGTGTCCGGTTTCAGACAAGTGTGCTACAATTGCAATGCTAGTACAAATAAAATTATATACATGTCCTAAAATAATTAAATTGTGTGTGTAAGGCACAAAATACTCACCGATTTATTTGGTAAAATTATTGACAATAAACACCGGCTTTCGAAATATTTCTACTGTTTAATGTATAGAAAATAATAATTAATACTGCGCAGAATATGGAATCACAAAACATACGTATTGATGCGATATAGTTATTTTTTTTCATTTAGCTTTTTTTGTTCTACTTTCAAATATACATACATATATAATTTTATACCTGCAGTAAAGACTATTAGTGTGTCGACTACAATCTCCCCCATAGTGCTGCAGGCACTATCATTTGGCGAAGCGAGTAGGGCGACGCGCGTTACCGGCCTGCGCAGTAAACCCGTGCGTGTTTTTATATCCACTACACGAATGCGGCCATGGTCACCGGGATACACTGTGTTTACTAAACCGCGACGCCCAGAACCTCGTTCCAAATTAGGTTCTATAATTAAAACGTAATCCCCCACCTGTAATTTGCAACCTTCGGTAGTCCATTTTTGCCGTGGGAGTAGTGTCGGAAGGAATTCTTTTATCCAACGTTTCCAAAACGCGTCCGTTAGTCCTGGAGCTATGCGCCACAGTTTTCTTAAGTTATTAATGAGTTCAAACTTACCAAATACAGGTAGGTCCGGTAGAAGAAGTTCCTATTAAAAAATGATTAAGGATTAATGCTTCAGGGTAACTGGGATCATTGGATACACGAGTAATAGGACGGGAATTAACTAAACCTTCCACTTCTGTTAATAAAGTTGATAGAGTCTGGGGATGAGGCGCACGTTCTTTCAAACTAACCTTAAATGCGGTTTTGACAGAGCGTACCATGCGTTCCCACGCTCCCCCATCTCTGGAGCACCGGGTGGTATAAATTTTCATTCAATACCTCAAACTACTCCGTGTGCACATAACCTGTCTCTATTCAGTTCAGCTAAACATAGCTTCAGTTCGGCGTCTGCGCCTCAAAAAATTGTGCCGTTATCCGATACTAGTATACTCGGCGTGCCTAGGCGAGCTATAAACCTGCGTAAAGCCATTATAGTTACATCAGTAGTAAGATCTTCAGTCAATTCTATATGAATTGCACGTATAGTTAGGCAGGTAAATACATACAAGTCCATACATTTTATCACGTCGGTGCCGCACAGTGACTTCTGTGGGACCAAAGTAATCCAGTCCTGTAGCCAAAAATGGACGGCGATGATGCTGTAATCGAGCAGCCGGTGGATCAGCCATCCGCTGTGGTTGTGGGGTGGCTCGTCGGTAGCGGCAAAATAAACAATCGAATGCTACAGCACGTACAGTACGTCTTAATTTAATAATCCAATATAGCTGCCTGAGCTCATTGGCACCATGCAGTGCTTGCATCGCTCACTGACTGACTGGTTATTTGGTTATTTAGTTTGGTTATTTTTGGTTACACGAAGAAAGTGAACACTTGCACATTTACTACCTAAGATATTACATAAAAATGAAAACTAAGTGTCACCTCAATTACAGGTGTAAACTACATGCTGGGAGCGGCTACTTAATAATACATTATTTTTTATTAATTAATTAATTTATTTATTTATATAAGTCAGGCCCAGTGAGTAAATAATCATTTAAGCATTTACCTTGCACCTTTGCTGCGACATCGTATACCAATATCAACTTCCCTGGTTTGTTCGGCTTCTGTATACCAAAATGTGGCAGGTACCATATACGGTCACCTGAGAATTCATTATAATTTAGCTGTCGAGCATAACCAGAGTTAAATATGTATTTATTTATCTCGCGAAAACTTTCTTAATAATATTTGATGCCTTGAAAATGCATTATTATAACTTTCAGGCATAGTAAATTTATCATTTATAAAAGGTAAACCAATCTCCCATTGATTCCCAACTAAACGTGAGGAGTCGTCTAGTGACTGTATAGCGCGAACACAGTCCAATTCATAACTCTATTAATTGAGCTTCATGTTCATTGGAGTGAGCTACTTGAAAAACTTCAGCTTTACTCACGTGCGCGTGCGAATGAGTATTTCCACAGCAACAATGGATCGTCCATCCCAGCTTGCACCTCGATGCGTACGGAGCATTCTTCCCACCATGCAGTGTCTTTAACGGCGCGATAAGAATATTGTTATCCTGGCCTATTAAAACACGTGGCACAGACTTTACCTTGAATTTTAGACAAATGCCCAAACTTAAGATTATTAATTACACATAAGTTTTGTATAGGTAAATTAAAATTGAATACTTTTTTACATATAAAATTATCAAAATTGTCTTTCTTCGCACTATTTATTTGTGCATGAACTATGGGTGCTTCCGAATGATATACTTCGATAAAAAGGCGTCTACAAATTTTATAGGATTGGGTTGTGAATACTGAAGTCCGATATTATCAGCTAACTTTGCATCGATAATAGACACGGATGCGGCGTCATCTAGGAGGACATAAGTTGGTACAACATATTTAGATCCGCGTAAAAATACTTTAACAACTTTGAAGATCATGTCACTACACTTATTTATGGATGCGTTAAATTCACTAGATGTTGAGGGCTCGTTGGTAGTAGCTACATGAACTACCATAGTGTCGCATGGCGCGTCCGACGTCGCAGGCTCGAGGGGCGCCGCCACTGGTGACAACTGTTGCGGTTGCGGTCGACTCCAGTGCGGCAAGCAATGATGAGCGAGTTCACAACTGTCTATGTCGCACTCAGGTGCGGGGCAGTTCTCGCCATTTTCATGTCGGGTTATAAGGTTACGTGAACATAATCTGTGTAACTTTATAAAATTCCTCTTATACTTTCTAAGTGCCCGCTTAAAGAAACGACATTCTGTCAATATATGATTGGATTTTAAACAAAACTTGCATTTGCTTCTTACTACTAGCAGTGTGTTTGTATTGAAGATATGGCTAGGGTTTCGCAAAAAATTTTGGTTATCATATTTATCTCTCGGTTGTCTTCCTGTTGTCTCAGACAACATTATTGGTTTTGTACACGTGGTACTCGTAAGTAGGAACCGACAACTGACAACATCTGTGCTTTCTTTTTTAGAAAGCTAGCTAATAATTCAAACTTAGGTACGCTTTCTAGGGCTTGTTCGTAAGCATAGTCTGTCCATTTATTTATTAGCGTGCTTGGTAGCTTAGATATAACGATTAATATGTAATCTATATAATTAAGTGCGCGTATAGATGCAACGCAATTGTTCACTTTCATTGAAAAGTTTATATCATGTTGATAGGAAATGGGTAATGAGTCGTGAGAGTATGGATAATAAAGTCGGAACGTCCAAAAAGTAATTCCAAGGCTTCCATAACTGTCTTCTGAGACAGACGGCGTGTTGCCGATTAACAGGTCGGCTACAGCTTCCTTGGCTTCGCCACGGAGTGCTTTACGTAGTCTCCATAAGTTTTCAGACTCGCTGTGTTTACATATCAGCGTTGACTCCTCAAATGCGCTCTTAAAATACAACCACTCAATAAAGTCACCACTGAACGTTGGAAGTTCTCGCGGCGTGCTTAAGCGTCTAATTAACTGCAGTGTATCAGAAGCGTGTCGTTGGTTTTGTGTCAACCAATTCTCTACGTAAGTATGAGGTTTCAGCTCACTACGGCAGTCGTTAAGAGATTTGCGTTCCTCAGATGGTGCCGCAGTTAATTTAGTTTCCAATTTCTGTATACGAGCTTCTGCTTCAGCTAATTCTTGTTCCAGCTGCTGAAGTCTAGCAAGGGATGATGCAAATGTCTTTTTCGTGGCCGCTGAAGATACCGAAACCGGTCTGGGAGGTGGTAAAGACTTCATAACATGAGTGGTATTCATAGATTTCTTCGACATAATCGGAGGTGACGACTTGATAGAATCGTGAGATAGATGTTGTTTTATTCGGTCACAATTCTTATCTTCTTGCTGCCCTGATGGTATACATGTGTAACTGATGCCGGTGCGGATAATAGTGCCAAAAGATCTATTTACCACTTGCACCTTTTCCATTTAACCTTCTGCTAACTGCAGTCGCTGCTGGCGAATTACCATAAAACACGGTGGCCGTGTTTTATACAGCTTTAAAGATTCCGCTTATATCACGGCTTGAATGACCCAAATTTGTAACGAACAAAACACTTACCGATTGATTTGATAAAAGTATGGACAATAAACACCGGCTTTAAATAATAATTAATACTGCGCAGAATATGGAATCACAAAACATACGTATTGATACGATATAGTTTTTTTTTCATTTAGCTTTTTTGTTCTACTTTCAAACATACATATATAATTTTATACCTGTATTAAAGACTATTAGTGTGCCTACAGTATGTATGAAAACACCATTATATTTATTCGTCAATTTAAAAGCTTTAATTTACCATTACCTGTCGCGATATCTGTAAACAAACCCGGTCTGTTAACATTGTGGTTGAGCTGGAATTTATCACACACGTTTGGTTCCCGTGGCATTGCACGATTCGACGAATATGGTCATTTTAAATTCAATTTTGTTGCAGCCGAAAAATAGAGTTTTATAATTACCACAGTAACCGCCATGGTATGGCTATCAAATGAAAAAGCTTGATGAGTGAAACACAATAGGTGACGTTATTGTCCATGCAATATAATGGACGTTACAAAAGGGCCATTCATAATTCTCACAGCGAATATTTAGTATATATTTTATATTCTCACAGTAACCATCATCAATAACAAAAAAGATGAAAGTAGTTTTAAATACAATATTGTATTACTTGGTAATAAAAATGTTAAAGTTAGAAGTAACTTTATTTCAGAGGAAATATGCCAGTTCATTTCATAGATCTAACTTGTTCCAAAAAGTGTTTCATCCCCTTATCCCTCTAGCTCTCAAAATGTATTTGTATATAATAATCCTTTTTTCCTCTTAAAATGTATTTATTTGTATGATTGAATTAGCTAACGAGCCTACCTAATGTTAAGAGGCTGCCGCCCACGCACGTCTATTATCAAAACCATTAACAGTATTTAATTAAAGTCGATGATGAGTCTGTGCTTTTTAGAACTAAGATTGGAAAGAAAAACTGGAAAGAGTATCTGTTTTATAAACCTACAAACCTTAACACAGTGAAATTAAAGTACGCTATATGATACAAATAGGTAAAATCAATGTTAAAAAGAAATCTCTGGTGGAACAATAGTTTGATCGGGATACATCTTGAGGCAACTCTTGTTTATCAGTTGGAAAATGCGGTTGTCAGATACACTTACAAGCAAGGCAACTATCTCAAGTCTTGTTTGAGGTCGGATGTACATACATGTCTGTGAGCTGCACAGACTTTTAACTCTCAAGACTAAATCTAACTTTTAAGACTTTCCAATCAGCTCAGATAGGATCAGATCCTATCAGAGAAAACAACCGTGCAGGCCAAATTATAAAATCAAGCAAATGATGATTCATTTCTAATACGGATATAAGTGAAAAATCAGAGCTGCATGTTACGGATTGTAACCCTTAATGTGTGAAAAGGGGAATTCTGAACGATAGAGCTGCCACATGATACATTTACAGGTATTCGATTACAGTTATGTAAACTAATATGTGAATTCCCCACCCCATTCCGTCAGCCCGCTTCGCTGGCCGTATAGTAATTACGTTGACCGCTTCTCCCTGCCGCTGGTAATACGATAGGAAATCGGACGTCAAACTAAATTATATATTTACTGTTAGCGCTAGGAGTTTTCTAGCCTTCCCTGTGTCGTGGATGCCATGGACTTGCAAAGATTGGCACAATACTCGGACCCATAGCAAATCTAAATTCATTATTCATATGTCTACTTGTCCAAGTATCGATTCCGAAGCGCTTTGCGTGTAGGTATGGTTACTGCCGCGTACAAGGGTCGTTAACTTATTATCGTATCTCTTCTTTAAATATTATAAAACAAAGTCTCCCGGCGCGTCTGTCTGTCTGTTCATGATAAACAAAAAACTGCTGGACGGATTTTCTTACAGTTTTCAACAACAGATAAAATGATTCCTGAGGAAGGTTTTGGTTCATAATAAGTTAAGTTTTTCGTTTTGTAATTTGGGCAAGAGATTAAATAGTTAAATTCAATATAATAATACGGTAGTCGTTCCAAATATATGTTTGTAATTGTTAGTTTTTGCAACTAGGTAATGACTAATTGCATGTATGAAAGAAAAATAAAATATGTATATATGTATAAACTGTATTACCCGAGCGAGGCCGGATCGCTTATCATGATAATTATAATTATTACAAGGCTATTATAGGCTATTTAAAACTAACGTTGTCCTTTAAAGATTATTTTCATAATCGAAGTCAAAGTCAAAAGGTACTTGATCAAAGTTGATTCCGACAGAACCTTTTTGAACGTAAAAAAATGTAACGCCGCTTCGGAAATTGCTATGGAGAAGAAACAGCGACAGAAATTCCAAAATTCAGTTCATTCAAATGTGTTCAAAGTTGATGTTAAGTTACATTTATACGATTTAAAAGTTTAATTATACAACTTATTTTAAAGGTGGTAGAGCCGTTAGAGCTCGCCCGGGGCGGCACCACCGCCACCCTCATAACCCGCCGTAAAGCA
>DWON01010674.1:0-10635 GCA_018251015.1 Phocides pigmalion okeechobee
GATTCGATGACAACATTTGTTTCCAATCTACCTTATTTTTAGCGCAACTACCCTATTTTTCATGAGAGCGACAACATCCTGTTTAACAGTTTCCCTGCGGCACCCAAAATTACACAAGACTTTTGTGTAATTTTGGGTGCGACACGCTAGTGGCCCCTACACACCTGTGTTGTACCCACAAATTTTTATGGATTACGGGAGAACAAAATTACTGTTTTAACGTCGACGCTACAAGATTGTGGGCGTACATTACGTCTGTGTAGTCGTAAATGCTACATAGATGCTAAAAAATACAATATTTCAGTAATTTATCTGCGTATCTTCAGTATAATCTAATAAGCTCTAGTTTAGGGCCGCCTCATGCAATACTGACCCGATCATATATATCCGCGCCGCAGTCAAAGTATTAATTTAACTGGAAACTGGTGATTAACAAAATTGTTTAGTAAGTAGATCGTTTCTTTGTTTCAGAATTGGATTTGGACTATTTGGAGAGAGGGGGTGGAGGCACTTTGACGGTCAGCGGGGCTCCCAGCGTGGAGCCTAGTCCTGACAGCCTCGATCTCATCAAAGTGGTGTTATTGGGCGCACCGGCTGTGGGAAAAACTAGTATTATACAGGTATTGAAAGTATTTTTGTATCGACAGTTTTTATCCTCATCGTTATCCTCATCGCCAGTGTTATCATTATCGTCATCATCATCATCACAATCATCATCAACCCGTTACTGTTGGACATGGATTTATGATAAGATGATTTAATCATTATTATGCCATACTTCATCACACTGGGCAAAAAGCTCAAATGAGAATTATAAGATATACGAATACGTGCCTGAGTGTTCTCATTGATGTATTCTCCTTGACGATTACAAGTGATAGTTTATTTCTAATAAACACAGAAGATAACAAACCGGTGACATGGAAACACAGTGCATGAGAGATTCAAACCCAAGATTTTGTATAAGATGCAAAATCTTATTACAACTTATTTAAACAATTGCTAGGCTAGATGTTTTTCTTATCCAGATTTATCACAATTTCATACAATATATAATATAGATTTAAATAAAGGATACTTAATCCAATTCTTGAGCAACAATTTCGAGCATTCATCAATAACTCGACGTCGTCCCTCACGACGTCTCTTACGTCATTGTCATATCAATATTCATCTAAATAGTGTATGCTAAAAGAGAAGTTCAAAGTGAAATGAAATTTATTCAAAGTTGATTGCTTCGGAGAAGGCGTCGTTATGCTTCTCCATTTCTTCTGAAGCGGGGACAGGAATTCCATAGTTGTGTGCAAGTTTTTTTTATGAAGAGGTTGTAGCAAATGACCATGCAATCCACCTGATGGCATGCGGTCGTTACCGTCCATGGACATCTGATTCCAAGTACATAAATAGAACGAGACCCAGTTGAATTCGTTGATAGTCCTGAGGATTTAGGTAGAGAAATCAACAACAGATGCGATGCTTTTGAGGACTAAGGTGGTCGCTTCATTTACAAGTGAGCCATTAACCATACCTTCCTGCTGAAACGCAATAAGGCTCTAAAGTTTAGAGCCTAAACTAAAAATAGGTGTGGTAAGGACCTGCCCTATCGATATCAATACAGGTTTCGTGACTTTGAAAAGAAATACTGTGATCTCAATAAGAGTAAAGACAACACTAATAACTTTGGTCTTACGCCACACGCAACAAATTCAGCGTACGACAAACAAAATTGGGATAATACGAGTACCCTCGCTTTGACAAACTTGCTTCAGAACTTGGATACTAACAAAACTAAAGTCATCCAATAAACAACACATCGAGAACTTCGGTCGGGACAAGGAATTTTGGGGGCAAAAGCCAAGAGGGTTTCGTATAAAAGTTTTCTGTCGGTAACATCTTAATTAGGGCTTCGTCATTATTATCGTGAAGAATATCATATAAGAATATCATATCAATCTATACGTATAAGGGCCATTAATGTCCTACACGGGTCTCTCTTCAGAATGACGATAGTTGAGCCCACAATTTCCAAATTATATCTGTAGATTTCACCTCCATACCTTTGATAACTCTCAAGCACACAGGTTTCCGCACGGTTCCTTAATGTTAAAACAATTGATAATTTAAATGTGTCAATTCACCTAACATAGGTTTTACTGAACTTAACAGGAGGGATCTCAAAGGACCACAATTGCCACATCGTATTTTTTGAATTCACATCCATACACTATAGAGAGCTTTCAAGCATACAGGTTGGTTCACGGTCATTTACCATTAAAACAATTGATAATCTAAATGTGTAATTTCTCATAATAATGATTTTACTGAGCTTAACAGGAAAAATTTCAAACCATCAATATTGTCAAATTGTATTAGTGGTACTCTTAAACATACATATTTCTTACTTTTTAAACAATTGATGATCTAAATATATAAGCTGACCTAACACAGGTTTTACTAAACGTGACTTATAACATAACTTATCAACAGTAAAAAACTCTCTTGTTTTTTACTGATTAATAAGCTGATCTTCATTAGTACTTTTTTATGTGAGACGAGTAGCAAATGAGCATACAAACATCAGGATGTTAAGTAGTCGCAGCCCGTAGACATCTACGTACAATGACAAACACGACTGAAATCTTATTTGAGCTCGAATGTAGATACCTTGCTACTCCTGAGGACTAAGACGGTCACCTCATTTCAAAGTGTAGCCAGTAACCCCATCTCTCTAACCGAAACAAAAGTAATGTTTTACAGTGGATTATGAGGACGGCGGTTGCACCTCCCCAGTCGAACTATAGTTCTTCCACCTACAAAACCACTTCAGTTCTTGTGTTTCGGCGACGTGTAGTAGCCAGTTATTAATATAGTTACAATGATGAAAATCTTAAAACTAATTATAATAAAAACCTAACTTAAACAATCTAAAGTCAGTGCCTATGCGGCATGGTTTCAAGAACACTAGCTGCATTCCCGAGCTGAATAGCAATCGCAATTCTCTGCGCGAGATAAGAACCAGCCCTCTAGTCACCGCCAGCGTCGATCAAACGTGATACTATTTGTACGTGCTATATTAATATGATACAATATTTCAACTTTCCTTTACTTTGTATTTAATAATTGTCGTTAACTGTATGTATGGTTGCTATTTGTGCCCAATTTGTAACCTATTCAAACAGAGATAAAAACACGATAAAATTAGATTTCCTTAGAACGTTATAAAAGTCGAGAAAAATCTCGAGAGCCCAATATTTCAGGCGCAAAATAAAAGCGACTAAATTATATTTCCCTCTGAGATTTAGTTACAGGAATAACGTTTCATCTCACAAATTATTCGTTTTTTCTGATCTTTCTCCTCTTGAGGCTGTATTTTAAGAACTGTGGAAAATTCTGCTACCCATTATCTACGTTTTGAGTCTTCTGTCGACGTCTGGATAGACACTTAAAACGTTTTTGTGGTTGAAAAATAATTGTGAATTTCTTGTAATGTATATTTTAGGCCTTGGATAGCTTTCTCAGGGGATGTACTTGTAGAAAGCAATTGAGGGATTTAATTGTAATAAAGCAGGATAATGTAAATGTAAATGTAAGAGAAACATTACTAGCTTCAGCCTGCGAATTGGTTCACGTGGACTTAAAATTTAGGGTTTTTCCTAATTTTATAACAACAAAATTTTTCATAGTCTCATACCCGCAAGTTTAAAATTCACATAACTTTGTTGATTTCTATCAGCAATGTCTTCACGGGAAGTAATTTATCATTTTCAACTTATAGCACAGTGAAGCGTAGCGACCGCCAAACCTTTTCAAAGCAAGCTTACTCTAGGTCTTCTCTAATAGGGAATTTTTAAGCTGAATGCCGTGAAAGATGTTTCAACAAAGGTAACATAATTCCCTTTACAATAAACAAAGATTTCCAGGAAAATCTAATTTTCGCTTAGTTTCGCAAATTTGCTTGAATACCTAACAAATTGAGAATAGATGAGAGAATTAAATTTAAGCACAATAATATCGCTTTTCGCTATCTGAACTGCTTTAATAATTCAAATTTAACGTAATAAACTCCTGGATAATCTACATTACAGAATTCCTTTCAAGTATCCAAGCAATATTGCTTTGATATAATAACATTGTTTTATTGGCCTACATTACAGTAGAAGTAACAAAAATACTTTATTTGGTAAATGAGCTGTATATTAAATACAACCTGAATTTATTCTTAAAAAGAACTTTAAGTTTGAATTCTAGATTCGATTTAAAATGTTCAAATTTTAAATCGAATTCATGAGTGTTCGAATTCTGGACTGTTTGAATTTTATATATACATCTGATGTTTTAAACGCTTATGATCAACATTTTCTTTAATATTTTGTCGCAGGCAAAACTATTTAAACCTTATGAGTAATTTTACCCACATCACCAAATTTCCTTGCATGCTTCATGTGACTTTCTCCGAATAAGAGTCCTAAATAGTCTACTCCAGTGCTCTAAGAAGATTCCCAGATCTTCGCCAGAAAATCCCAGAGGAACGCGTCGTTCTCATTGTAGCTAAACTCCTTGTTCTTTCCTTGAAATTTGTTAGGTCCCCAAGCATTATAATGTCTACGTCGTGATGGCATTTTCAAACAAACATTCTTTTAAGGATCTTATTATCTAAACCTGTCGAGCTTCCACTCTCACCGCTCAAAACCCTGAGAGTCTCCTTTTGGTTTCCCTGTTTAACATGCAGGTTATAACATTTTTATATAAATTGAAAGTAGCAAAAATTATCAGTCCACCTGATGATAAATGTTCACTACTGCCTTTGGACATCTGTAACCAAGTCCATAAAGAGCAAGAGTTCTACTTGAAATACCCACCTGCGTAGTAAGTTCAAAAATGTATGAAATACGGACGAACAAAAGTGCTGTTACATTGTCGCTACTCAGTTTAGTTAGTTCCACCTCCCGCAACGCTGACCCGATCTATATGTAAGTATATATAAGCGCCGTAGTCTGAGATTAAAAAAGACAGTAGAACACGTAGAAGAAATCTTTAGTCCACAGAAAACTCAAGTGTTCCAACCGATCGTTGATCGTCGGGTCGTTGACGATTATTCGCTTTCATTGCTAACGCAACACTTCCTCATATTCCAGAAGGTTCAGGAAAGGAATTCTTCACCCGAAATGTATTTGAAGAGATACGCACGAGTGAAGAATTGTTGAATAGAAAGGATTCATTGTATCATCTCTATAAATATTTAAGCAACCGTACAAATAGGGGAAACATTCCGTAACCACAAATACGGGTTTGTTACCTCATCCTCCATATATTACTTCGATACGACGCATATTTTATTTAATATAAATATAGGAAATTGTTATTTTTGCATATGTACTTTCTACTAAAACGTAGGAAATTGTTACTTTTTTCATGCGTGTTTTCTGCTATTATTGTAAGAGTGTAAGGGTTTGTGAATGGTCCATCGGTTTCACCGGAGGTACTACTGATACATCCCTTTTTAACGTAAAGCTTACTTGCGTTTCGGTAAAAGTGTGGTTGCTGGCTCACTTATAAATGAGATTACCATCTCAGTCGTCAGTAGTAGATTATGATTACTGCTTAACATCAGGTGACCTGCTTGCTCATTTGCTACTTTTCTAACATAAAAATCCATACATACAAAACTTCCTCGTTTATCTCCCTTACCATTAGTGAAAACCGTATCGAAATCCGATGCGTGGTTTGGAGCAAGGATTCAGAGAAAATACGACAGAGAAGAAAATGTAATCACTTTATAATATTATACATTATTCCTCAGCTTAGAACTGAGAAAGAGATATAATATCGTACTAAAATGCTTTGAGAATTTTTGCAGGGGAAAATAAAAGGGCAAGCCATGAAATCGAATAAGTATGTATCCTAACTCTGAAATATAATCTTATGGTTGATCCCTTCGAGCAAAGACTACGCTTAGTATCAATTTACAGTTGCGAATTACCGAATAACATGTTTATCCCGTACTCAAGGTTTAATAAGGGTCCAATTTCAGCTATTGCCTTTGCCTCTTGAAGCTCACACGTAAGGAGTTTGCTTTCAAGAAATAGAGTAGATTTATCAATCATTATTTTCATCAAATCACATTGATTATCATCCATCCATCCATCCATCAGCCTTTACGTGTCCACTGCTGGACATAGGCCTTCCCCAGGTGCCGCCACTCTGACCGGTTCTGTACCTGCATCCAGCGGTTACCTGCTACCTTAAGTACCTCTTAATTATCACTATCATCATATGGCTAGAATAAAAATTTACCACCACCAAGGATTTAACCTTACACATAATTAACATTTATATTTATGTACATCATCTTTGACCTCTTCAACAAGTTACCTATGAACTGTTATTATGTTATTTTTTTAATCGTTTAGCTCTTATGAACATGAATTATCATAATCATCTCCTCATACATATATATAAATTCAAACCCAAACATTAATTATACCCTCATAAGTGGTTGTTTACACTTTAAGACTTAAGTGAATGACTTCGAGTTACTGTTGTCTAGGATTACTTTTGATAATTTTACTGTTTACCTTTGCGAATTATACATTGTACTTCATAGAAGATGAGTGTTTTATAAGCAACGTGTGTAGCCAGAGCCGTCACTCTGATTTCAAAATAATAAATATCTTTTATACAACGTTCTACTAATTTTGTCGGCGTGTATATTAAATTCAAATTCTAATATTTTACTTCATTGTAAGGTCTCAAATTTTAACTTCACATTCACTTAATGCATGTCAAGGGTATAATGTAAAATCAATACTTTGGCTTTGAGTGTCCTGTTGGCTAAGGATGACTGGGAGAAAAAAGCCGGCGAAAAAACTCTCGGCACTCTTTTTAAAACCTAATTATGTCTAAGCATTTATATCTTTTTTTGTTCACAGCAATTTGTGTGGAGCGACTTCACGGAAGAGTACATACCAACGGATCGGAAACACACTTTCTACCCTTCGGTGATCATTAACGAGCACTTGTACGAGGTCAAAATAACGGACGTGCCGGTCATACCGTACTTTCCGATCAATTCGTACTACGAATGGGCTCATTACCGGTTCTACGGGCTCCGGAACGCGACAGCGTATATCTTGGTCTTCGATCTGTCGAACGTAGAAACTTTTCAGTATATCCGCAATTTGCGAGAACAGATGGCTGAGAGTAGAGACATGAAGAATGTTCCCGTTCTGGTGGTTGGTAATAAGCAAGACTTGCTGTGCAGCACGACACCATCTGCTGCCAGTGGATTGCAGCAACTGGCTATGGCTGAGAGCGCGTGCGGTGACTCACGGGAAAAAAGACGGAATATTGTCAACGTTGTGCGGAAGCATTGGAAGTGTGGTTACGTGGAGTGTTCAGCTAAATACAACTGGCGTGTGATAGCAGTGTTCAAGGAACTGATGGAGATGATCGATGCTCTGGAGTGGAGCGGTGGGGGTAGAAGCGCTGAACCCCCACCTGATTCCTCTGCGGGTGGTGGCGGAGGATCTCACGAGACCCGCTGCGTGGTTGCTTAGCATCGTGGAACAAGGAGCTTGTGTTCAGGACAATTTTGTTCATATTGATGTTGAATGTTATTGTAAGTCGTTATTGTAGTTATTGTACCTGTAAAAATCATTTGTAATGAATTGACTCATTATCATTTCGGATTCATTAGAAGTTCTACCAAATCGAAATATTCGAAAAAAAAAAATTCGAAATCAAATCATTTTCGAACACAGGTAATATTATTGGAAATAGGACATTACTACAATGTATCCCCGTCGTAACTAGTGTGCACGACACGGGAACTTGTACAAAAATGTACAGTTCGAGACAGGTTGTTATACAGTATGGTCAACAAAAAAATTAAACGACTCAAACTTCCCGTACGTGTTACAATACACGGTTCGATCAGAAAGGTGTCATAATAGATGGTAGAACTATAGTTCGACCGAGGAGGTACCACCGCCGCCCTCATAATCCGCCGTAAAGCATTACTTGTGTTTCGGTTGAAGAGGTGCGGTTGCCGCACTATACACACACTACACACTATGCACACTATGAAGCGAGGCGTCCACCGTCCTCAGGAGTAGCAACGCGTCTACGTTCGACCTCAGATAGGATTTCAGTCATGTTTATGGTTGTACGTGGTTGGCTATGGGCTATGACTACTTAACATCAGGTGTCATGCATGCTCGTTTGTTACTCGTCTCACATAAAAAAAAAGAAAGGTAGGAACATTTCAGTGGAACGATGTGAACGGTTCACTTACATAGTAGTCCTCAAGAGTCAAATTCATTTTTTTTTCATTGTAAGGTATTTGTATACACCTAATGAATGTCAAGAACAATGTAAAATCAAACTTGAACAACCTGTTAGCTAAGGTTGACCGGGAGAAAAATCCAGCGGTAAAAAACTCTAGTAGTATAAATGCGTAATTTAACGAAAACCTTAACTAAATATATGAATGAATGAAATATTATGAAATATATGAATCGAAAAAAGTACCGAACTAGAAATTTTTTCGAATTGTGGTTTCTTATAACTTAATCTTTCTTTAGGCAAAATTATTTCAAGTCGCTTGTTTATGTTTGAAAAAACAGAAAGCCATATTTTGGATTACATACTAGATTAATTCCTATATCTGACTCATTTCGACGATTATATTGTATTATACTACATTATATTACATTACACTACACTACTTTCCAATCAATTATGCAGCTCTATTGTTACCCTAAATTTATATTTAAAACAAACCTATAAAAGGACTTAAGGAGCAAATTATATTCTGTTTTAAGAACGAAATTTCCGAATATTCCAAATATTACATACTATTTTAGTTTCTTAAGAATGAAATTTCCGAATATTCCAAATATTACATACTATTTTAGAGTCTTAACAATGAATTTTCCTTTCATAGAACTCACGCTATATAAACAATCTATCTCCAAAATTTCAGGATTCTTGTTTCTGCGGTTTTCACTTGGCGTTGATCTTTGTCAGTCACATTCTCTTATAAATATACATTTAGATTTGTTCGCACAGTTTTCTGGATGATGCATATTAAGCTTGGATATATTTCTCAAAGACGTAATCCTATTTCTGACATCAAATAAAGTAGAGAAAATACTTTGGAACATGGGAATCACACATATTAAAGACACTGTTTTATTATATGTAAGTTCTGACACTCCATTTTGCCAGAGCCTGGGGGAAATAAGAAATTACAGTCAAAGTGATATTTGTTATATTGCGAAATAAAGTCTATATTTTTGTGTTTCTGGCGTCATTTTATTTTATTCTGTACGATCAATTGCCAGTGGTTAAAATTTACGCGATACATTTCTTTACGTCTTGTAGGTTATTTTTTATGAAACTACTACAAGTACTACAAATACACCTACTATAATTACAATTACTACAACTAGCATTATCCCGCAGCATTGATTTTTTCGTCTTTTACGTAGTTTTGAAAGTTACTTGTTAACATTTTGTCGTGGCTTTGTTCGCGAATAAATCAGTATAAAAATACATTCCAGTAAATGATATAGTATATTACCCCATATGTATATTGTAAAAAAATTTACAAAAATAATGGAAAAATATGAAATTTTCATGTTCTATTTTACTCCTAGGTGGAATTACCAAAATATTTTTTTAATGTTCACTTACGATTAAAAAACAAAGAACTTTTGCGCAAAATTCCAGGTTCAGCGGTTTTGACAGTGCATTGAACTCTCGGTCTGTTAGACTCCTTTCCCTTTTATATATATAAATAGATGATTATAATTTAATAGATTCATAGAATGAATGGACTTATATAAGATTGTTACTACTTTAAATGCTTGAAAGTGTTATTTTTTTTTGTATTTCCTAAACATTAAGTAGTTATTTTTATTTATTTGCGTAACTTGCAATTTTAAGCAGTCTTTGGTAATCCATAGTGTTTTTAGTTATTCCTTTTTGCATTAAAAGGGTTGTTATTTTTTGACGATGTCGATACATTCACGAAAAAATCCGTTATTAACGATTCGTTTTGATAACGGATCATCTTTTATAACGATTTTTAGATAACGATTCGTTTTTAATAACGAATCGTTTTT
Organism: Phocides pigmalion okeechobee; assembly: GCA_018251015.1. NCBI lineage: Eukaryota > Metazoa > Arthropoda > Insecta > Lepidoptera > Hesperiidae > Phocides > Phocides pigmalion. Next base: position 10,128 of record DWON01010674.1, read on the forward strand.
AACGTTTTAACGTCGGAAACTGTAGACGGTCAGTTTCGTGAAACCAACTGTGATTTAAAACAATTGTTGAAGAGATAAATTGTCAAAACGAAAGACATCTTTTCACACGACAACGATACGATTTGCTTGAACGGATTCGTAATTTTTCACGACTGTTGAATGTGTGAGCAATATTTTAAGCCACGACATGTGAACTAAGTGACTAACAACTCGGCGTCTAGAAAAGTAGAGAATATTTAACCACTTTTCCTGTGTCATACAACACTATTGTACTACTTGGTGTAACGCGCTTACTTGTACACACCTGTGTTGTACGTACAAATCTGTATTTTTTTTTATTGTGAAAGAGTAAAAAACGGGCATGCAGGCCACCTGATGTTAAGTGGTCACTGCAGGACATGGACAACTCAATCTCTCAAATAGAACACAAGTTCCATTTAAGGGTGGACGCGGATGCGTTCCTACTCTTGAGGACTAAGATGGTCGCCTCCAATAATATGTATCCGGC
>DWON01010675.1:0-10634 GCA_018251015.1 Phocides pigmalion okeechobee
AAGAACATGTTGCTTTACGGCGGGTTATGAGGGTGGCGGTAGTGCCGCCCCGGGCGAGCTCTTTTAAATGTCATGATCATTTCTATCATCAGTAACTGAGGAAAATAAAATGTAATGCGACTTTTTCATGTAATGTAATTAAATGTAGATTATTTAAAAATCGAATTATCTGTGTCATTTTAATCCCAGGTTTAATCAACGCCTACTAACATAATATAGTATATTCAAAAGTTATTTTAACGTTCACAAAAATTTCGACGAACAAAATTTCGTCAAAAAAAAATTCGTCGAGAAAAATTTCGTCAGCAAAATTGACGAAAATAAAACCTACGTTACCTTCACCACCGGAGGGTATTCGACGATTGAATTACGTCAACGGTGGATCGCTGGGCCCTTACATCGAACTTGCGACAACCGCTCGAGGCGCCCTCTATTACGAGGGAGAAGTATTCTTTCACACATTAGTAAGTTAGGTACGCGTGCGATGACGAGAAAAGAAAATAATACTTCTTTCCGTCCGCTGGGATTTTTATTCTGACGGAAGGGATATTTATGTATATATAACTGGCATTATACGGCACGGTATTATATGGCATATGAGTGAGGCATTTTTGATTAAATTTAAGTTACAATAATACATAGGGTTCTTCAAAAAAAAGCAACGTGGTAGAACCCTTGCGGTACCGGAAAGGTACCATCGCCACACCCGTTCCTAATGTGATGTTTAATTGCGTTTTGGTAGAAATGTGGTTCCCAGCTCACTTACAATTAAGGCGACCTTAGTTCTTAACAGTAGTAACGCATCTGTAGTTGATTTCACGTGGGAAACTTGTACTTTATGGAAACCAACGCTATAAAGAACAGGAGTGTACAAATTTTCTCTTTTCCAAAGATAAGGAAAGAGTTAAAGAAAAGACACAAACGAAGAACTAAAGTGGAGTAATTAGAATCCTTTGCGTTGTAACTTTCATGATAATATACGAAAATATTATATTGCGTGCCCAAATTGAATAATTAAAAACGAGAATGATAAATGATGTGAATTGTTACAAATCTTTCGTCAAATTAATTAATCGCAGCAAGACCTGCCTTAAGACCCCTGAGCGAGTAATCTTTCAATTATAAAAGCCAAAATGACAATTGAAATCATTAATATCATCCAATTTTAGGCATAAATTTAAAATCTATGCTTTACTTTTGGGAATCGAAATATTGACACACATATGGCAAGAATTCTTAATCAACTCTCATTTAACACTGACTACGGCGCGGATGTACTCGTATATGATCAAGGCAGTATTGCGGGAGGCGGCCCTGAACTGGAGCTTATTTGATTAAATTGAAAATACATCGACAAATCTCTGAAACGTTGTATTTTTAGCATCTGCGTGTCATCTACGAATACTCAGACGTAATGTCCACCCGCAGTCTTGTAGCACCGACGTAAAAACAGCATTTTTGTTCGCTTGTAATCCATACAAATTTGTCCGTACAACACAGGTGTATAGAAGCCACAAGCGCATCGCTCAGAATTACACAGCAGTTTTGTAGCCGCAGGGAAAGCGTGAAAGAACCAATCGTGATTTTTTGTGTGAGAACAGCAGAGAAAAGCCTACAGATTACCTGATATTCAATGACCGGTGCATACACCCTCAAACTAGACATTACTACTGAGGACAAACATAGTCGCCTCGCTTGTAAGTGTAGCCGACAATCTCACCTCTCCAAGACCTGCTAAAACACGAATAGTGACCATACATGTCATATTTTTCCAAAAAGAAAAAAGTCAAAATATGCCGAAACGTTTCTTTGTATGTCAATAGACTAGCAAAGTCTCTACGCACGATATTAAATAGGATTCAGCAATGTTTGAGTTTGCGATTACTTGCCATTAGGTGGTTTGCAGATTCCTTTGATATTTATTATCTAACATGAAAAATGACGTATGATTCTCATACATATATTAGTTTTATTTAATGATTGTAACTACGTATATTTTTTATGTGAAAAGAGTAGCAAACGAGCATGCAAACCACCTGTTAAGTAGTCGCAGCGCATAAACCTCCATGTACAACCACAAACACGACTGAAATTCTATCTGAGCTCGAACTTAGATACGTCGGTACTCCTGAGGACTAAATGGTCGCTTCGCTTCAAAATGTAGCCGGCAACCGCATCTCTCCAATCGAAACACAAGTAATGCTTTACGGTGGATTATGAGGCCGGCGGTAGTATCTCCGCGCTCGAACGTTCTCCCACCTTTATCACTAAACGTACAAGAAATACCGTGGACACAAAATGTCACGAGGAAAGGACGAAGCGTTAGGAAAATTATTATCGAAAATATTTATTTCCATTTTCACTGAGATATGACACATGTCTGGGCTATTCAAGAGAACGCGCTGGAAATAACATAAAACCAATCTTATTTTCAAACTCGCATTCCATACAATGATATTGAATTGTACCTCAGTTTGGTACGAAGGAAATAATTCACCATTTACTGAGTTATATCTGCACACAACGTAATAGAGTGCCGTTTCTCTGCAGCAAACGTAAACTCGATTTGGTATCGTTTTCAAGCGGAATTGTACCGAAATTAGTGTTGGAATACGGGTTTCTGTACTCGTTATAAATTCTCATTGTGTACGATTTTAAACTAATATCATCGCGGAAGTTACACATTTTTCTATATAACGGGTACTCACGATTAACGATTTTTAATTACCGATATTTTTGCCGTGACCACCAGCTATCCTGGTTGGAAATATCGGTAATTAAGAAGCGTTAATAGTGAGTACCCGTTATATAGTAAAATGTAAATTCTGTGATGATATTAGTTAAAAATGGTATATCCTTTTATCTCTCTTTATTCTACCTTATTCTTTTTCCGTTTCTTTCTTTCTCTATCTCTCTTTCTCTTGTTTAAATTTGCATTTCATACAATACAATATTCCTGATTTCTAAATGAATAACATTTTACTAATGTTATACTAAATACTAGACTAAATAAATAATGAATATAAACTAAATAACTAATAAATAATAAGACTAGATAAATATATACTAGACCAATGTAATTCGGCGTCTTTGGTAACTTTGTCTATGTCATATGATTTTAAACTAATAACTAAACTAGACGTAGGGTAAATCGATCCATCTGCCATAAGCATCAGTCAACAGTTCCACCGCCACCGCAGTTTCGCTATGACCACGAACCATGTGACTGGTTCGAAATATCGGCAATCAAAAACCAAAAATCTTGAGTACCCGGTACATAGTGAAATATTGTCTATGCCAATTGTAGAATGCTTTATTCAATGCGTGTTCTCACAAAATCTCGCATGGAAAACAAACACAGTTTAAACAGACGTAACGCGAAAAATAAATTCCGAATTTGTTTAAGAAGGAGAAATTTGTTTAAGAAATACGTGACTCCGCCGCCGTTTCGTTACACTTCACAAAAGATGATTTCCAAGATGGCGATCGACATGTCACATCAAAACGTTCCCGCGCTTTCTCGTTTTTTTTAACGCACACGCAATTTCCTGCGCTTTTTATTTTTCGCCAGACCGCCGTGTCCCCAGCCATTATAAATGGTATTTGCTCCTGTAATGATCACTTAATCGAGGTGAAAGAAAGTAATTTGTTTACCGCCGTGTTTCTTTTTTTATATTTCCACGGGGCCAAGGTATTTTCTATTTATTCCTAATGCTAGGCTTTGAAATATGAGCGTGATAAGAGGAATTTCGTTCACTATAATTATAATGGAGTTGGTTGTTTATAGTGGCCAAACTCGTTTATATTTTATGGTAACCACTATATTACTGGCGAGGCGTTACCGAATATGGTAATGTAAGGCGATTTTCTTTGATCCTCATGATTTCCGATTTTAATAAAAATGTTACGTTTTTTTATTGCTCAGGCAATTAGTATTCAAAAGTATTCTAGAGTAAAAATGTGAAAAATAAGTTTGGTAGTAATTAATCTCCGTCGTTTCTAAGTTCAATTAAGTTTCCAAGGTCCATGAAAAGATAATGTAGGTGCTATAATAAACCATTGTGGTACCTTAAGTTTTTGAACTAAAAGCTTTTTTGTATTATAATGACGTCGATATCCCTCTACGTAAATCATGGAAAACAGTAATGATCGAACGCTTGGCTCGAGCTTTTGACAGCTTTTATGCTTTTAAGTTTCCAGCGGAACTAAGTGTTAAAGAAGTAATACCCAAAACAATACCTTCCACATCTCACCTTACAAGGTACAGTCGACCGCATAATTCCGGTGCGGATCAGTGGCGACCACGACATCGTGTCGTGTTACGACCACACGACATACGATACATGCACTTTATGGATATTTCCATGGCTTGTTTATTACAATTTGCTGTAACCGTTTTTAAATCCCACTGCTGGGGAACGGTTTCTCTATATAATTATGGGTATGCCTTTCGTAGTCGTATTAGTTCCTAGTAAACTTCGCTCCGTAGTATTGCCGATGGTACCAATATGGGGCCATCTGTCCATTGTAAGTTTTCAAAATGTCCACAGACCCTCTGACTACATTTGATACCTAGAATATATCGATAATCACCGATACCAATTACTTCATAAAGAAACAATAAGATGCGTTAATTTTAATTGACTTTAATGAAATTTCATCTCGTGTTTCTCCCTTAGAAATCCTAATTAGTTTCAAATGAATTTTAATTAGTATATATTTATTAATACGTCCTTCGATTTATATTATTATACAGTACTCAATTCTAATTTTATACCCGATTTATCTATCCTTAAGGGTGGAATTTTCTCTTAAAATTTAAAAAGAACGAAACGGTATCTTTATATATCCTGAAAAAAAATCGGTAAATAGATGACAGGTATATGTCGTAAAATACATTAAAATACAGTTGATTTGAGAAGCCCCTCCTTTTTCTAAATCAGTAAAAAATTAGGACTCTATATTATATCGCGGTTTTTTTGTTAAAAACATTTTGGGCAAAATTTCCTTCCATCATACATTTTTGTAAATTAAAACTACACTATATGGATAATAGAGCAGAGTTGTTCGTTCGTAAAAGAACGTTGAAAAACACATCAATTATAATTTAATCCACTAACAAGCACGGTTGAGCGTCATAAAACTAATTCCTCCAAGAATTAACTCTTTGCGTCATAAACGAGTGGTAAGTGGAATAGTACTATTTTTTCGGTGCTCAAGGCACGCGAAAATGAGCTAGTCCTTGTAACTTGAGCGCGAACACTTACGTACTTGTGGTCATTGAGACCCCAAGGGACTACGAATGCCTACGGTACAACGACGCGTAGTGTTACCAGCGTAGTCATATTCGCGTTAATGCGAGAACGAGAACATAGCTGTCTGCTTATGCCTTCCTGGTACTTTTTAATAATTTCAATATGTAAAATTCATTGTGCGTCTGTTCGTTATTATACCTCCTAGTGAGGCTTGATCGATTTTGATGTTTGTACCTATCAGGTCGCATGGATCGTGAATACGCACCTTATTATTAATATATTATTGAGTTCCACTTATTTTAGTACAATTAATACATTATTATTTTAATACAATTATTTTTCTTTATACTGACCACAATTAACAAAATCCTGTTTTGGGGATTAAAAACCACTCCTTTTTCTCTCGTCTCGTCATGACAAGTATGTCAAAAACGGTTCAGCTTTAATCTTAACTAAATAAACGCATAGTGGATATTATCTTTAACTCTAATTATCTCTCTTATGACACTTTGGAATATGATATTATTATTATTTATTGTTTATATGCATGTCATCTATTCATAAATATCCTTTATTTATATGATAAAAAAAACAAAATGGCGCTTGATAAATATACCAGCCTTTATATAAAATCTTTGTACCTCTTATCACCCCAAATACACACACTAGTATAAAGTAGGTAGCAAATGTCATTGAATTATACCACTACGATATAATACGTGAGTGACGATATTTATGACGACGGCAAGGATCCCACAAAATCCTTTAACACTTAAAAATAATTTCTCCCCTAAAAGAGGGTGAATATTTCCTTGGACGCTAGTGAGAATAGTTCCTAAATACCACACTTAGAGTTCACATTTATTTACCAACAAATATAATTACTGGTTTCTTGTTCTTTTTTTATTTAGCGATAAAAATGTTTTAGTAATTACAAATAATCGGTAACGGTTTAACTATTTATTGAATAATCAGGAATATTTAGTAGTTTTAGTGATTAATTTATTTTACTTGTGGTAGAACTAATGTTTGTCCGGGGTACAACTTTTTCCAAATGCCTCGATTGATGGAACCCGTTATTTTGTTGTTATCAAGTAAAAAATATTATATTAAATATTAATACAATATTAGTACTACAGTATACAGAGTACTCGACAAAGTATTGGGTTAGTTGCATTTTTTTTTTGGATAGTTATGTTGAGATTAGATAATGAGTACTGGTGGATGATCAAAACTGATAAAAATTAGGTATTCAGTCTGTAGTTATTTTTTAAAGGAAAAGTTAATATAAAATGACGTGGAAATGAATGGAACTCAAAATAAAAATAGTGTAACGAAAGGTTATATCGCAAATTGTATCCGTTTCCCTCGCCCTCGGCCGATTGAGGAAAAAATCTTATTTGAACACCCCCTGCAATTGGCACCTCCCCTCAGGTTCGTCCGAGAGTAAATCAAGTGCAGAGTTCGGTTAGCGTAGTATGGATTGTAGTCATATAACCATATATGATAGTTAAAAACAAACTAACATACCAATGTTAGTTTGTTTTTAACTAAATACTAAACTAAGTTATAAGAAATATTATTCGTACTACATGGTAAAACTCTTGCATTTTGATGGGAGGCGGTTGCGAGCTTTGCTTTCAAGTGCGGTGATCACCGTATCCTCAGAGGTACAATCGCATCTATATACCTCAGAGAGAACTTCAGTCATTTCCGACCTTTTGGGATTGGACTTGCATGTCCATAGGCTACAATAACCACTTAATATCAGAAAAACTCATTTGTTAGATTACTGACATTCAAAAATCCTATTGTGAAAGAAAAATCTAGCATCATTCATATAATTTTATCAATTCAAGGTAGATGCCTAAGTTTTGAAACATTCTGTAATACTATTTTTACAAATAATTTATAAAATAGTTCCTATTATTATATACATTCAAAGTTGTCCGGTTGTAAATTTATTTGTATCACTTTAACTAAGAGGATACTGGTTTACTTACGTCAAATTTTATATAAAATGTTTGGTACCTCTTGGTCTCGTTGTAGGATATATATTATGACGCTTAACTGTCTAAGAACTGAGCATTAATCAAAAATAGTTTTTGTAATACAACTGTCGTTTTTATCAACATTTTAAATTACGGATTGATGTAGGTAGCGTTATTAGCAAGGCCTTCAGGCTTTATGTTACTGGCCAACGGTAGTGAAAAATAAATCGTGTCGAAATAAATTGCTTTATATCCAGAAATAATACCAGAATGTGGGTAGGTCGCATGTTTATGACGAAGAGGTCGTAAAAGTCGAACACCTCACAAACAATCTCGAAGTGCCCCAGAAGAAAAATGAAACCGCTTATGCAGGAAGCTACTCTATACGTACGTGACCGGAGGGTGCATATATCCCGAAAACTGTTAAAAAAAGCCCTAAGGGTTCGTTTCCGTATCCACCCCTCATTGTTAGCTCACTAGGATACAGTAGACGATTTACTGGTAAACGTCAAAACTGGACTCCATTCAATTTTCGTCTTTAATACAACGTGTGAAGTTAGGTTTTGGTTCGGAAGGCAGCGTAGGGTAAACGTCTCAATTAGGTAGACAAGTCCACTCGCTTGAAATAATCGTATTTGACAATCAGAAGTATGGGACATGGAATATGTCCGTGGTATTAAATCATATCTCATTTCATCTTAATATCTCGTTTGACCCCCCAACATAGTAGTTTCCTCGTTCTGATTGAGATAATTTTATTTATAAAGCAAAGATTGTCGAAAGTTTTTTGCCACTGCATCTTCCACCAGGGGGTACCACCACTACCATCATAATCCACCGTCATATCCACCAGTTTCGATGGGTTAGGCGTGATTGATACTTAGAAGCAAAGCGATAATCTTAGTCCTCTGTTGGAGTAATGCATCTATGCACGATATCAGGCATGCCCATAGTCTTGTTTAAGATTGGACGTGGATCATGGGCTCCAGACATCATTTAACTTCAAGTGGCCTGCATTCTCGGTTGCTACTTTTCCATGAAAAATACATAAATATTTTTTTTAAATAACCAGTCGAGTAACTAGTTTAATAGGGCTAATAAGTTGGCGGAAATTTAATTAATAGGTGAACATGTTTCTGAGTTATTACTATGACATATTCATAATTTAGTTTAAAAGTTTATAAAAATAAATACTTCAAGAGAAGCTCACAATTTATACATGCCTCTTTTATATAAAATAATGTTCAGCATTTCAAAAAGGCTTTTACGTTTATTTTATTTATGTAAAATATTGGTATAGACCTGAGTGGCTATAAAACTTACCTAAAAGTTTTATTTATTACTGATTAAAAACCATTTCGTGTTATATATCTAAATTATGATGTCTAGCTTCATAGCCAGACCGTAAAACTGAGTAAAACAGACATTTTTTATCGAAAATCTTATTTAGAACTTGCTTTCTAAGCCCCAAGAGAGCAATTCAATCAGTGTTTTGCCAGAATTTGCGTGCGTCTCGACAAATAGGTGCTATTTCTTAACTCATAAAATAGCTGGTAACGAAAGTAACGTCAGATCATTCGAAAACGATCCGGTCGTATTTAGGGTTGACAGAGCTGAGAAAATGGCCAGTTGTCCGAATTTATTTAAGTGAAACATCTATCTATATAAATATTACAAAACAAAGTCCCCCGTCGCGTCTGTCTGTCTGTCTGTTTGCGATAAACTCAAAAAGTACTGGACGGATTTTGTCACAGTTTTCAAAAACAGGTAGAGTTATTTCTGAGGAAGTTTTTGGTCCATAATAAGTTAAGTTTTTTTGTAATTAGGGCGAGAAATTAAATAGCCGAATTCAATATAGTAATTCAGGCGTCATACGAAATAGATGTTTCTAATTGTTAGTTTCTGCAGGTAACGATTGAATGCATATATTAAAAAGAAAAATAACGTATATAAATATAAACTCTATTATCTGAGCGACGCTAGGCCGGGTCGCTAGTTGGCGTATAAAACTGACATGTAAGGCGTACCATTTGAAATATCTAGTGGCGTGACTTGGCACTAAAACTGTTTCGTAAGGCGTGATGTCAAACGGCATGACGCTCTATAATGCCGTATGCCTCCTTTCTTTTACCGGTCTCTACTGTTTATTTATTTATCTTGTATTAATTTACTTAAATAAAAGTAATTTCTAAAGATATTTTGTTTTATCTATTTAAAAAAGATATTTAGTCATCACAATAATAAATCCTACAAATTAAACAGAACTTCTTTTGCAACTTTTTGTGATATCGTTATTGCACCTGTACGAATCTAGGGCTCTAGTTTACCGTACAAAGAGAAATAATTCTTATATCTCCCGAAAGGTAATATATAAATGTACAAAAATATATATATAAAAGTTGGCAAAAGCAGAGACAGCCCTAGTGTCGGAGGTCCGGTCCGGCATCGATTGGGCCGTCAGTCCGGATCAATGCGTCCAACTCGTGTCGGATTTACGACGGTAAAATCTTTTAAATTTCCACTGTGGTTTGAATTCGTGATGCCTGGAACTCTAAGACATATTGGCAGAGATATATTTCTATTCTTATCATGGTATTTCTTGTAATATCATGTAGGATAAATTCAACTAATAATCAAGCGACGCAAATACTGTTTAGTGGAACACCACTAAACAGTGATTACGCATTAGTTCTGCTTGACTTTGAAATCTTTGGCCCAAGGCCCGAGTGCCCAATTATCAAAAAAATGGTCCCACGTTTGATCGACGCCGGTGACAAAAGGGTTGGTTCATATCTCGCGCAAAGAGATACGTTGCTACTCCTGAGGATTAAAATGGTCGCCTCGCTTCAATCAAAATATAGCCGGCAACCGTACCTCTTCAAACGAAACACAAGTAATGCGGATTATGTAATTAATATATCTACAAACTAATAATGTGTTTCACATCATTAGAGTTTACCATTCATGCTAGTTAAGACAAAAAAGTTTCTATATCCATCCATCTATCGCCTGTCGAAATATCACATGATATTCAACAAATTTCAAACATAATTCAAAACATTTTCACAAAAACCCAAATTAATATTACAAAGAGTAATTATACAGAAATAGAAGCAAAATTATTATTAAACTAGTATTATCGCGCATTATATACATTTTACTACGTACCGGGACTAACGATTAACGATTTTTGATTGCCAATATTTCGAACCAATTGCATGGCTCGTGGTCACGGCGAAACTGCCTCTACCAACAACCACGAGCCATGCAACTGACTCGTGGTCGTGTTGTATCGGCAATCAAAAATCGTTAATCGTGAGTACCCAGTATATAAAGTTTAAAGGTGGTAGAACCGTTAGAGCTCGCCCGGGGCGGCACTACCGCCACC
>DWON01010676.1:0-10633 GCA_018251015.1 Phocides pigmalion okeechobee
CTGGCCCTTCCTATTGTCATTTAGCGATGTGATTGCTATTATGATTGTAACACTATATATTTGCTTAAAACCCTGCAGTGTTCTGATGCCCGAAGCGCCCCCTATATTTCTATATGTGCTGTGTTCTCATCTATATTCTTATATTATTGTATTTTTATGTGAAAAAATAGCAAATGAGCATGTAAGCCACCTTTTTATGTGACAATAGTAACAAACCAGCATACAAGCCACCTGATGTTAAGTAGTCGCAGCCCATAAACAACCACGTACAACCACAGACGACTGAAATCCTATCTGAGCTTGTACGTAGATACATTTCTACTCCTGAGAACTAATGCTCGTCTAATAATAAATAATCTAAGAATTATTTTTTTACGGCTTGCACCAACCATCTTATACGACACTTACTATTACATTTACGTCTAGGTTCTGGACCCGCCGTCTGAAAATCGATATCAAGGTTATATTGTCCAAAATGCACTTAAAACTCCTAACTAAACTTATTTGCGTTTTGAAAATGCGTGAGAGCCCCTTGGTACAATGTAGTATAAGTCACCTCACTGATAGGTAGTTACACAGTTTGCGAGTACAAGAAAGCCGAAGAGCGATGTCTATTGGAACAAATGTTACGGAGAATATACAAATGTTTGGCAAACATTTATTTTATTTTATATGTGATTCTATTCTCTCTCTAATTACTTTTACAATAATTATTTAGCTAGCTAGTTATTTACGCAGTAAGTACTAGGTTGTGTCATATCTACCTGAATGAATACTAAGATTTTTTTTAACAACCAAATTGCAAGTATTCTTCATCACAGGCAAAAAGCAAATAACTTCACTAACAGATAAAAAAACATAGCATGTAGTTTTTCGCTTGTAGATAGCTTGTATTTAGAAACTCTTTGAAAGTGTGGAAAATGCAATAGTTATGCGCAGGCGCACGCTGTCTCCATTTAGCTTTGTATATCGATCGTCTTAATATTGAAACAAATAAAATATATACGAGTAAACTATAATTATTATGTCACAAAGAACTAAAAGTCGACTGGCCATGACTGACGTTCAAGTCGAAGGCGTACCTAAATGATAAGCAATCTCACTGCAAATAACAGAAGCGCGCGCACGACCGACAGCAAGTAGTTATGATAAATGATAAAGTATTTTCAACCTTATCGGGAACACAAAAGGTTTACAGTTAACTACTTTATACATGTATTTTAAGGCCTTCTAGCAATAACGAGGCGCATGCGCACGAATTAGCACGCGGCGTCCACTTGCGCGCAAGTCAGCACGCCTGCGCGAAGCACAAAAGTGTGCGCATCTTACTAGGAGGCTATAAGGTACGAGAAGTTGCGGCGAACGTAATTCACACATGTTGAGCGAGCGAGAACGAGATAGTGCATGTAGTGGGCAGCAAGAGCCTGTCGAAGAAAAATGAACAATAAAGTCAATAAGCATACACTCGGTTTTTGTTTACACGTAGAAAATACAGAATATGTCAATTTGTTCCTTTCGTATGCATGCATCCACTTATTTAAAATATGAAGCAATACAAACCAAACGACCGCCCAACCGGCCTATACTGATTTTGTGAAGCAGAAAAGTGTGCGCAAGTTACTGGGAGGTCATAGTTATGAATATATAGAGGAAATTTCAAATGAGTGAAACCGACATAGTGCGCATACGCCGATTATCGTCTCTTTCTTATGTTTCGTTTAAATGACATTCGGCCTAAATGTGAAGTAATAGAGTTGATATTTATTTCACAGAGCAAAACAATGGATATCGCTTATTTTGACACTAGTTAAAGGTAAAGCGTAATACCGCGGCTTAAGGTTGCTATTCATTTGTAGTAATAAAAGCAGTTGTGTGTCAGTTTAGTAGGCGTACACAGAGAAACTTCTCTTAAATTTTATGCTATGCCGTGAAGTTGATGAACATAATAGTTAGCCATGATTTCGGTCATTGATTTGATTGATTACTGGCGTAGTAGTTCGTTTATCACGGAACAGAAAAAACAATACTTGACATACCGCTGGTTACCTAACATGATATAAAACCAAGCCTGGGCTTCCTCGGATGTGTTGCCGACTGAACTAACTTAGTCGATTTGCCCTCAACTCCTTATAATTCCACGATGTTGTGTAGGAAGCAGCACAAATATGAGATAAGGTTTCTATTATATGTGATGTCGGTTATAATATCAGAGCGCAATATTATACTGTATACGCAGCCAGATAAATTGATTTTGTAGATACTTCCATCATTAAACGTGCGTGGTAGCCACTGGCACTATTATCATCAATACGATAAAATTTATCTTTGTGACGTAACCGATGTTCTTGCTCATAAGATCGAATCAGGATTTCAGTATTTTGTTTGGTACTTCTAACTACTTAATTAATAATTGTTGAAAGTCCTCTGACAGAAAAACAGTCAAACTGAAAACATACATGACATTTGTGGCATTAGAGGTAAAAAACTGTAAATTAATGATTAGTTAATAAATATCGTGATTATTAAAGATCATTTCATAATTAATTGGCTGGCTGGCTGGCTGGCTGACTGACCTAACCGTCTGAGTTGGTTGTCATATTGTTGCAATTTATTGGTCCAATGTACTAAGGCTTCATAAGACAAAACGGACGACATATAAAACACAGAATTTTAATCTCCTTGACTTTCTTGCTTTGGAAGTACGCGAGCACTAGAACAACATAAATTGAATAGCTAGGCTCTTCTACACTTCATTTTCTGATTCAGCTCAGAAGCAGAAAAAAAATCGTTTGACCATATTTACAGTTTTTTCACTATTCGACTTGCTAGTAACCATCTAAATTGTCAACAAATGAGCCAGATTCCAGAAATTGAGATAGTTTTTTGCGTACCGATACGTGGTAGGCAAAAATCTAGCTCAATTTCTGTCACCATCTGCCATCAAAGTTTGACCGCTGCATTTGTGACAAGGTATTCTTGCGACACTCAGTATCAGGATTACATAAATATAAAGAATAAATTCGTAGGAAGTTCTACTAAATTGGAGATAGAACTTTTTGACTCCAAGGCGTTGCTCGCGTACCAGGGCATAATAAGTGTAAAAAGTTATTTAGATGCGCTAGGAACGAAGCAATTCAAAGTACCTAGTTATGACTTTTTGAAATCTTTGGAGAAACAGCGATTCTGATGTAAGCAAATTTGAATTATTTTTTTACCGTCTTGATGCAACTTTCCAGAAGCATTCTTTATTTAACAGGATTTTCATACCCGACATCACTTGGATTTTACAGTATAAGATTTTACCTTTTGAGACCTGGCTAGTATTTTGTAAAAAGAGTATTGGAACACTACTTTTTATTATTTTGTGAACTGTGTGTAATATGAACAATTATACCCGAACATCAAACAAGAGTAAAGGTAAACCTAACGTCGTGCCTACATCTATACCTATATCTGAAGACTAAGAAGAAGAAACCGTGCCACTCCGACCGAAAAACAAAGAACTGCTTTACGGCGGATTATGAGGGCAGAGGTACCTCCCCGGTTGAACTGCAGTTCTTCCACCTTGCATTTACTTGTATATTTTTGTAATTTGTAAATATCTGATGTAGGCGTTTGGAATTATGCCTTTTTTGGGTGATGTTCGGAGAAAAGCTAGTTAAGGGAAAATCTTTGTAGATTTTTTAACCTTGTAAATCCCGGTTCCCACATTAACAAGGCCCATGTTATGTTCCTGAAAAAGGAACCGCAGTCAATCTATGTCCTACCATTTAATGTTAATAATAGAAACCCTTTGTTTAATTTTTAGCATGCAGGCCGCATATAAAAAAAAGAAATCAGTCTGTTTTAGATATTGTTTTGTTTCTTCTTTTTTTTGCTTTGAATTTATCTGCGTATTAATATTAATTTTACCATTTTAAATTTTGTCTTTAATTTTTAATTTTCTTTAATTTTTAGCCATTATATTTAAACTCTTTTCTCCAGAGTAATCCAATAGACCACAATTCGGTCCTTCGAGCCGGATCATTACAAAACAGTAACAATTAGGTAGGTACATATCTACCTCTTTACTAAGATAAGGTAGGCAATGACGTCTTGTGTTTCTTATCACAATAAGTTGTCAGACACAGTGGCGTCGAGAGTATCAACGTGAGGTAAGGTGTCAGTTTAATTAAGATAAGATAATAACTGGGAGTCTGGACGTAATTTAATATTTATACCCATTATTATGTTACGATATTGTGTGATCATCGACTTATATCTGAAGGAAAGAAGATTAGATATAATTAGTATTGTTATCTTTTGTTTCTTTATACTTTAACCGCTTCGGCTGTGCATAGATGCATTAACGTCACATTTCAAATCTTTGAAGCTTTCGGCTTTTCTCTTTTTTTTATTATAAAGGAGTAACAAACGGGCATGCTGGCCACCTGATGTTAAGTGGTCACTGCAACCCATGGACAACCACGTCCAATATCAAATAGAACAGAAGTTCTATTTAAGCATGGACGCGGATGCGTTCCTGCTCTTGAGGACTAAGATGGTCTCCAATAATGTGTATCCGGCAACCACTCCTCCCCAACCGAAACACAATATATGAAGAACATGTTGCTTTACCTCAGGTTATGAGGGGTGGTGCCGCCCCGGGCGAGCTTTTACGTCTCTACCACCTTTAAACACCGTTACCACCTCTGCTGTAACATGCCTGTAATGTACATATAAACTTTGCTCTTGAATCACTCTGTCCAATAATGTGTAAGAAGAACAGCAAATAAGCGTGCAGGCACCTGATGTTAAGTGTTAGCCGCAGCCCAAGGATCTAGATACAATCTCAAAGAAGACTGATATCTATCAGAGCTTGTACATATGTAGATGTGCATTCCTGGGACCTAAAGTGGTTGCCTCTCGCATAAGTGTAGGCACCTACCTGATGTTAAGTGGACGCCGCAGTCCACGGATCCAGAATCAATCTCAAAGAAGACTGAAGTCTATCCGACCTTGTACGTAGATGTGTACTCCTGAGACCTAAAATAAGTGCCTCTCATATAGGTATATCTAGCAACCACACCTTTTTTTGGATGAGGATATCATCATGATCCTCCCGCCCAGGGCCGGGATGAAAGGGTATGTCAGACTTTTACTGAGTGAACTCACACCTTGTTCCTGCTCAGCCCTTAAAGTACCGGGGACCATGGAATCCTAATTGGACAACTATCGTGACCTCGGCCCGGCATCATCCTGGCGAGCCCCAGAGACGGTATTTCTTCTACGGGAGGCACGTATGTTGCTTATCTTAATGCAATCTTAAGCCTGTCATTAATCGAACAGCAGAACAATAATCCACCGTTCATAATTCAGTAACCACACGTCTCCAACCGAAAAACAAAAATTACTTCAAAGCGTATTATGTGAGCGACGGCGATACCTTCCTGATGGAATCACCTACGATATTCATAAAAAGTCCGAGTATCGAACTATGCTAACAAAGTCGCGAGTGAGTTATAAAGTATTAACTACTGAACTTAAGTTGCAAGTTTTATATAAGTTAGATACCTATTCTTGTCTGTTATTACTCGTATTTGGCAAACATAGTCTATGGTTTTTTTTCATGTACTGGGTAATCATGATTAAAGATTCTTGATTGTCGATTTTGATTTGAGGTTGTCGATACACATTATTGGAGGCGACCATCTTAGTCCTCAAGAATAGGAACGCATTCGCGTCTATCGTTAAATAGAACTTCTGTTCTATTTGAGATTGGACTATTGGCTGCAGTGACCGCTTAACATCAGGTGGCCTGCATGCCCGTTTCTTACTCTTTCATAATAATAAAAATAAGTGACCACGTTAAACTATCGGCAATCAAAAATCAAAAAACCGCCCTTATAATCCGCCGTAAAGCATTACTTTCGTTTCGATTGGAGAGGTGCGGTTGCCGGCTACACTTCGAAGTAAGATCATCTTAGTCCTCAGGAGTAGTAATGTATCTACATTCGAGCTCAGCTAGGATTTCAATCATGTTTGTGGTTTTACGTGGATCTCTACGGACTGCAACTACTTAACATCAGATGGTTTGCTTGCTTGTTTGCTACTCTTCTGAAATAAAAAATCAAATATCCTTAAACCCGGTACATAGTAAAATGTATAAATTCCGGGATAATATTAGTTTTAAATCGTATAATCTGTGGTTTTTGTTATCAACTTTTTATCTACTGCTATTGAGATAATACCGATGTTCCCTTACCGCCAATTAAATATCGCTCTCATGACGTCAGTGTCCAAGATGGCACCCGTATAGAACAGTCGTACCAACCGAAGGGTAAGGAACGTTATAAATTTCTAAATATGTTGCGTTTCGGAGGAAATGCGTTTCGTTACTTACATTAAGATGAACTTAGTTCTCAGGAGTAACAATGCACCTGTGATCGACTTCAAATGGCTTGCTCTACGCGAGATTGATTACAAGTGTGCATGGGAAACTGCAGTGATCATGGTGCATACTTTTTTACGTCAGAAACTCGGAACGGTTACCTCCCACCATGGGGCCGACGGGCTATGTCGTACTCCAATCGACTAAAATCCTAACGGATGTTCCACCGCTTAAAGCGGGGCGGAGCCGCGGGGACTCTTTCGCACACTTCCGCGATTCCACCAGTGGCGTCCGACCTTGCCAGACCCACCTCCGGGGCAAATCCCCACACACATTTTTAAAGGTGGGAGATCTATAGTTCGACTGGGGAGGTACCACCGCCGCCTTCATAATCCGCCATAAAGCATTACTTGTGTTTCGGTTGGAGAGATCCGGTTGCCGGCTACAATTTGAATCGAGGCGACCATCTTAATTCTCAGGAGTAGCGACCGGATTTCGGTATTATTTGTGATTGTACGTGGACGTCTATGGGCTGCGACTACTTAAAATCGGATTTGTTTGCATGCTCGTTTGTTACTCTTGTCACATATAAAATAATAAAAAAAACACCAACGACGGCGTGCTAAACACCTAGTACAATGTCTACCCCTAGTGCATCAATGCATAGTCATATTATGACATTAAGGACCATTTATATGATAAGAAAGCCTGAAACTGAGCCTACCTCACCGGGCTATTTCTATTTCCCATGTAATAGTTTTATTTACTCGAAATTGTGTGCAGATGACAGTGGAGACATTCTGAAACACACGATTAGCTGTTTCGTGGCTCACCCTCTTAATAGTTATAACGTATAATGTTTATTTATCAATGAGTGATTTAAAAGGAAAGCCGAGTTTTTTCCGTCGGCATTTTTCTAATCAATGTTAGCCAACAGGGCGCTCAGAGCCGATGTACTGATTTTACATTGTACCTGACATTCATTATGTGTATCTACGAGTAGATAACTAACAATGGAATAAAATATTTGAATTTGAATTTCTTAATTGTGAGTACCCGTTATATAGTAAAATAGTATGCAATGCGAAATTCCGCGTTGATATTAGTTTGAAATCGTATACTATACACATCTAGCTGTCGTTTAAAACGAAAGGTGGAGTGTTGCGCTAAAAGTATGCGGGCGAAGTCGCGTGTACAGCTACTATACATATATACATATACATCTCGCAATGATACAATCAAGTAGCGCGGTAATGCGTCCCGTTGCCGCTCCGCGCCGCGCCGACACTCGACACGCCGCCTCGTAATATCGTAGGGATTCACGGACAAAAGTAAAACGTTTATAGACATCGATACTCCATAATAATATATACCTATTAATATACGATTTTAAACTGATATTATCGCGGAATCCATACATTATGCAATATAACGGGTACTCACCGGGTACACTCATACACTCACATATAACGCTTACACACAATCGTGAGTACCCGTTATATTGCATAATGTACCTATTAATAGTTATTATTGACTATCAATATATTTTTTCTCATAATCACTTTTAAAAATATTATTATGACGCGCCTTGGGGAAAAAATCGACTCTATACTGTAATGCTAAGCTGCATGGCGTTTTGTTTTACTGTTATGCTTTCTACCATTGCTCTCTGCTCTTAATTTATTATATTTATTTCCATATTTAGTTATTGATTCCCTTTAATTATAAATTGTTTTCATATCATCAACTTCGTATATTTTATATCTGTCGAACGTCCTGTGAGGACATTTTTGTCTTACTTAACCAACTTGTCTTTTTATTTATATAGAAACAGATCACACAAAAGAGTAAACTTATCCTGTAATCTATTTTTCATTACAGTAACCAAATGATTTCTTCAGACTAATTTTAAATTTGAAAATAATGTCATTAGGGAACAGTAAGCAGGAAAAATGTGAGGGAGACTGGATTTCACCTCTAAGATGTCACTGCCATTTAGAATCTCATGTTTTGGTATTCCGTTCCACCTATTAATTCATTCGAGATTTATTTCTATATCAATATCGATAAAAATATTCAATTGCCAGCACATCCCTTTTGGCACCTACTTTACTGCCCGACCCCTCCCCGGCTTATCTGAAGTCGAGCCGAGCGCAGATATATTTCATCTCGCCACTAGGCACGTTTTTATGCAACGCGCCCGCTACAGCGCAACTCGACTCTTTTTGTCACTGCGACCCTAGTACCTCTTCACATTTTTGTCGGTGTCAAAGTCATTACGGATGACGCGTTCGCTGTGATGAGTTCGAAATATTTGAGTTTTGTTTGTACGATTCTCTGTGGTTTTGGTATTTTTGCTGTTGGTGGATGTTTTAAGTTTTTATTAAAATTCTTTTAAAAATATTCCCAAATAACATAACAAGTACGTACTTGCCATAACATTACAGATTGTCTCAGTATCTCATATTTAATTGCAAAGAGAACATTACTGAGTAGTTTAGGAAATGGGAGTTTTTTTTTAATTTTCCTTGCATAGAGTACATATAACTATTATGCTTTCCCATAGTATTTATTTTTAATCTATACGCTCGAAGTAGCAATACATCGTAGTTTTTCGGATAATATGACTAAAATAATAGATTCTCTCTCCCACTTTGCTGTTTTAAAGATAAGATCAGAATTCAAAATTTAGTATTTCAGAACACAATAGGAAAGGAGTGACGCCATGCGAATTTCTTATGAAATTGAAGAATCTGCTGCCTTTGTAGCAAGGAATAGACAATTATTCGTTCTTTTATACCACTACCATTCATCCGCGTTGATTCACAATTGTTTTTTTTTATCAATTGCATAAGCGTTCATTATATAATATAATATATTAATAATTTACTTCTGTTTTTGAAATTATAATTCTTTAGGCGCGTTATGAAAAAATTATGAGAATTTTAAGATTCGTTACAAAAAAGTTACACAGTATGAAGTTGTAGCGGTTGTACTCTCGAAACAAAAGCCACCAACAAAATAGAAATAGAACCTCTATTAGTCGCGCAAGTATATAGTGGTATTGTAATTTATTATTTGCATACAATTAAAAACTATTTTTAATGATACCAAAGAAGTATAACTTCTCACGCGCGTACATAATGTACACGCATCCTTTTTTATGTGTAAATTCAATTTTAAGTATGAGATTGGCTTGTATTTTATTTGACTTGCTAACTGATACATCGTTTAATGTAAGTTGTATTAAAATGTAATAAATACAGAAACGTTATAATTATTTCGTCTTTCCATTGACGTAAAAATATCAATGAAAAGCTTATTTATCTATAAATAAACATATACAATATTAAAACAAGACTGTTAACGTACGTGATGGTTTATAAAGGTGATGGTAAGGCGTGGTTTTGTTATGAGTAAACTTAATGTAGGATTATTTTTTGACAAGACCACGGATTTGAGGTAAATCCCCGGCCTAGCTCGCAGGCATTTAATTAAAAAATGGCGGACAGTTAAACGTTAATTAGTACCTACGAGTTTTTTTTTCAATTACGTTAAATAAGCTAACGGGCCGGTTACTTGGTTTTTTTCCTTCATTACCATTTTTACTTGTAATTTTTTAACTATATTATATTTTTAAATTATCAAAAACAATTGGCTTATTAACGATTTTACCGTCACTTCCTGTTTGGTTTCAAAAATTTTTGAAAAGAAACCACAGTCAATATCATTAATTTCCTGTCCTATACCTACGTCCTTAGGGAACTTAGGGCACTGGAAAATAAACTAGGATGACATTTCGAATATGTCGTCGTTGACAAAGTAAATAGTGCATTATCTATGGCAGCATTATTAGCACAAAGATTGACACATTGTTTTATGTGAGAAGAGCAGCAAACCAGCATGCAAACCACCTGATGTTAAGTAGTCGCAACGCATAGACATCCACGTACAACCACAAACACGACTGAAAGTCTATCTGAACTAGAATGTTGCTACTCTTGAGGACTAAGATATTCACCTCGCTTCAAAGTGTAGCCGGCAATCGCACCTTTCCAACTGAAGCACAAGTAATGCTTTACGACGGAGGACGGCGTTGGTACCTCCCCGGTCGAACTATAGTTCTCCCGCCTTCAGATGTTGGATTAACTTAAAAATGAAATATTTTAAAGGTGGTAGAGCCGTTAGAGCTCGCCCAGGGCGGCACTACCGCCACCCTCATAACCCCCCGTAAAGCAACATGTTCTTCATGTATTGTGTTTC
>DWON01010677.1:0-10632 GCA_018251015.1 Phocides pigmalion okeechobee
TGTGTCGGCATTACCCGACATTGGCGTTTGAACGTCCAAAACCATTTGTCGGGTATAGCCGACTGTGGCTGTGAAAGAGTTATTTTTTTTTATATATGAGAAGAGTAGCAAATAAGCATGCAAACCACCTGATGTTAAGTAATTGCAGTCCATAGACATCCACGTACGATCACAAACACGACCGAGAACCTATCTGAGCTCGAACGCAGATATGTTGCTACTCCTGAGGAATAAGATGGTCACTTGGATTCAAAATGTAGCCGGCAACCGCACCTCTCCAACCGAAACACAAGTAATGCTCTACGGCAGTTGTATGTGACTCCGTTCCAGACCGCCACTCTCATAATCCATAATAAAATCTGTTTTTCACACATTCGGTAAGACCTGGAACTACCTCATTCTTCACGAGTAGCAACGGATCAATGCACGACGTCTGGCACGACTTTACATGAACATGATGATTCCGATCACGGAAGCACACATAATTTTTTGCCACCAATGGTCACCCATCCAATTTTTGACAGAAACTAACGTTACTTAATTTTAACAATCGTATACGATCTAAACAAACAATGCTCTATGCAAGCGTTATACGTTTATTAATCAGGTTCAAATAAATAATAAACAAAGACTTCTTCGAACTCCCAAATCGAGCTCAAGGAAACGCGATAAATGACAGTGAACAAGCCGAAAATTGGTTCGGACGTTTACATCGTTCACATTTCCACATTAAAAACCTCGGCCACATATCAAATGAATTATAAACCGTATGCAGACAGCAGCATTAATATTAATAAACGAGTTCCCGTGGTTATGTTCAGTCGCTCCAACTCGCACGGTTTTTGGATTTTCACTCAGGAACCCTATATATTTTTAAATGAAACATTACTATGTCACGCACTATAAAATCCTGTATCTTTAATTGGAAGTTCCATTCAAATCAGAGCAGTAATTTCTAACTTAAACATCGACAAACAGACCAAAAATAAATCCCCGAACATAATTTTAGTACAAGAAATCTTTTATACTAATATTAATAACACTTCACAACTTCCAGCCGTGAGTTTCGCCATGACCAGGTGCCATGCGACTGGTTCAAATATTGGCAATCAAAAATCAAAAATAGTTAATCGTGAGTATCGGGTACGGTACATACTCGTAGTAATGAAGAAAATCATCGTTACATATAAAATTACCTGTTACTATTACGTACTCGTATATTTATTGGACGCATAAATAACAAGGTGAGTTCGCAAGGTAGTCCGGTAGTTCATAAATCGGTATGGCGGACGTCACAATGGTAATATATTAGGACAAATGTTATTACAAGCTTGACTCGTTATGTTATTTTTGGTCGCTCCCCCGTTACGGAGCGAGCAAACAGCCGGCTCGACCACAACGCTCGCTTGTTCACTAGACCTAATCCTTAGAGCTGTATCTGCGGCTGCGGCTTACGGATGCGACCTGCAGATACGTCGTGCGGATGCGGCCTGCGACACCGACAGTCTTTTGCTCTTAATTTGATTATTATCCATATTTTAACTTGTATATCCAAATTCTTATCGTATGTACCTATCCAAATTTAGTCAAAACGATATTTTCATTTTTAATTGTTGGTAAACTAAATCGTCAGGATGGATAGTTACAGTTTATATAATATATTTATTTATTAGTACGTTATTGTTAATGTTCCTTTAGTTAATATGTATAATATTTTTTTTTTGATTAATAAATCAATTTTGTCTGGCAGAAATGGCGTATATAGCAATGAGTCTGCCTTTCATTTATTTCATAATAATTTTGTGTCATGGTTTAATTTGTTGTATTGGTTTGTAATAGTGCACAATCAACTGGCAATTTGTAGTCATCAATTTGAAAGTGTGATTACATTTACAAACGAGAAGACTATCTTAATCCTCAGAAATAGCGATGCATCTGGGTACTGGTTCTGGGTACTTCTGATAGGACTTCGGTTTGTTTGAAGTCGGATATGGATGTCCATGGACTGTAGCGACTACTTAACATTTCTACGTGTGACTTCACACGTTGATTTACAACTTGTCTAACGTTAAAAATCTCAAAAACAGGTGTAAATGCAGGTGAAATACGAGGAAAATTTTAAATACAACCCAAAGACTTCTTCAATGTTTCCTTAAGACGGCCATAAGTGTCTATGACAATTTAATTTAGTAAACTGCATACTTCATCATGCAGAAATACATCCGAAACCTTTACCATAACATCAATTTTACGTTAACAGCTGCGTCTATAGCACGACGCAAGCCGCAAACGCCACCAGCTCTACTCGGAAGCTATATTACACAAAACCACATTCAGTAGTTCGTCTGCAACTGGACTTTACATGGAAATTATTCCCGAGCACAAAAACGACTCGTTAAACCAGGACTAGGGAATACTAAAATTATAATGAAAAATATGGTACCAGTATACATTTTTCATTCGAAAGTATTTTCCATAGTCACCGCACTTGACCACTTGTTGGTTAGTGAATGTAGATTGTATACAGATTGCTTTGCGATATTTATGCTATTTAGTTCTAAGTAACAACTATACTATATATACTAGCGACCTGGCCCAGCTTCGCTCGAGTAATAAAGTTTATATTTACTTATATTATTTTTCTTTCATACATGCATCCAATCATTACCTATTTGCAAAAAATAATAATTAGAAACATTTATTTCGAAGGTCGACTGAGTTACTATATTGTTATTAACAACTTTCTTAACTAATTTCTCGCCCAAGTTATAAAAAACTTAACTTATTATGCACCAAAACCTTCCTCAGGAATCACTCTACCTGTAGTTGAAAATTGTGAGAAAATCCGTCCAGTATTTTGTGAGTTTATCGTGAACACGGACAGACGGATAGACAGGCGCAATGGGGGAGTTTCTTTTATAATATTTAGATATATATGTATATCAAGGGTGCAGTCTAATAAAATGCAGCATGATAATTATATAATATAAATAAAAAAGTAATAATTTTTATGATAAAAGAATAGCAAATGCAGACCACTGGTTTTAAATGTTATCTATTTATAGTCCATAGACATCCATACCAGGACTCAAACAGAATTGAATCCTATATGGGATCGTACGTGCATGCGTTGATACTACCAAGGATTAAAATAATCGCCTTGCTTCTAAATGCCGGCCACTGCACCTCCCCCATCGAATCACAAGAATCGCTTTCAGCCGATTATAATAGTGACGGTAGTACCTCCCCTACCAAATTATAGTTTTTATGTGACAAAAGTACCAAACGAGTATGCAAACCACCTGATGTTAAGTAGTCGCGGCCCATTAGATATCCACATACAACCACAAACAAGACCGAAATCCTATCTGACCTCGAACTTAGATACATCGCTACGCCTGAGGACTAAAATGGTCGCCTCGCTTCAAAGTGTAGCCGGCAACCGCACCTCTCCAACCGAAACACAAGTAATGCTTTACGGGGGAATATGAGGGCGGCAGTAGTACCTCCTCGGTCGAACTATAGTTCTCCTTTTGAACCATTCTAGCACCTATCAAAAAAATAAACACACGTGTAACATAAATATAAATATGTCACTATAGAAAAATCGCGATATAGTAAGTGATTCCCAGAATAACTGTTTTTAATATTTACGAAACACAGAGAAAAAGAAACCAAAACATACTCAACATGTCACATTTGTCGAGCCGACTCTTACCTTAATGTACCTGTAAACATAGCTGAATGAATTACCGTACCACCGTCTAGTCATCCATTCTAGTTATTTTAGTTTACCTAGGACTCCTGTACTATTAACGTAAATTCAACTATTTACCTAAGCTTCCTAAATGAATGTAACTGAAATAATGAAAGTCTAAGCTTAAGGATTAAAGTAAAACCAAACTACAGAAAACTGAAATCCAGTTAGTAAATACTATATGTGTTTTAAGCTTGTAAATATTGATCTTAATCTAAGAAATCTATTGCAAATGTACGAGTAGATGTTCTGAAAGTTTAAAAACAATGGATATGAACAGGACCAGAATAGAACTACGGTATCCGCTGCCTATCCTATGTGGCGACCAAAAGGAAGTCTTCCGAAATCGCGATGATAGCGGAAAACCTAGAATGGAAGGACGCCTGCGAGTATTTGGCACCCAACCCGTTCCTTGGAAAAGAGTAATTTGAACTAATCGCTGCCTCCATGGAGAAAAGCAGAGGCCGCACCATAGGAGCGATCTCGGAGGAGCGGTTAATACATCGACCTGCTGACGTTCCGGTAGCTCTTCCTTAACGCTGCCCCTCAACCATAGTATGGTTGCCTGACCCATGACGTAAAGCCAGTCCAGCGGAACCGCACGCCAACACAACGCTTGGGACCGCGGGCTATACGGGCAAAACCAGCTAGCGGATAGCGAATGTAGTGGGAGTTGAGTCGAGACCCCAAATTCAGGGGTCCGTGAGGGCTATTTCAGATAAAACCAGGGTGCAATCCCCGAAGTCAAACCCGAGCAAACAAGATTTCCTCTATACTAATTCCCAACACAAAGAGTTTGAGACTTCTACCGATGATGACAATGATGATGATGATGATGTTATTAAGTCATATACAATTTTAAACGAATATCATCGCGGAATTGATACATTATATTATATAACGGGTACTAATGATTAACGCTTTTTAATTGCCGATATTTCGAACCAGTTGTATGGCTCGTAGTCACGGCAAAACTTCGGGAGTTTATTAAGTTCACTATCAGGTTATACTTACTACATAGAAATCCGCTATCTTCAAATATGATGGTACGACCGTAACATTTAGCGTGTATGGTGGTATATATTTTTATTCTCCTCACTATTTCCGAAGTGAGTATTCAAATGGTATATACATACATATGTACCATGAATTATACCAGCATTCTCTCCGTGTACGCATATTGTAGGAAACTTCAATTTTTTTTAAGTTATGTCAATCTTAATTTTACAGGTGTGACTAAAAGAAAACTTTTGCTGTTATCTCTTAGGATATCTGAAGATATTCGAAAATTAATTTGAATGAAGTCAGGGGCAGCAGCTATTCATAAATATGAAGGTTACGGCATTTTCTTTCTCAAATAAGTTTTTCCCATTTTTCCCTAAGTATCATGGGTTCAGTGAAATTACGCCATTGAACAGGGTATGCAAGTGAAAGTTTAATTAAAATTTGTCCTTCCCAAAAATGAATGACAAAATACAGGAAATAAAAAGGAAACTTTCTTAAATATTTTTCTGGTATGGGACGGATTGGAGAAATATATATATCTTTTTAATGAAGGTAGCGAACGAGCTAGTAGTTCACCTGACGTTAAGCGGTCACCAATGACTTAATAATATAAATATAGATACTTTAAAGGTGGGGAAACTATAGGTCGAACTATGGTTCTCTCACCTTTGTGGTCTTAGTCAATTAAAGTCTGACATACTCCTTCGTCCTGGTGTGGTCGCGGGAAATCACCTATAATTTCCACATCCTAAACTAAGAAAGGTGGCTGCCATACTCGTTTACTACCCCCACATGTTATATAAAATAAAATGAACGTTATAAATTTCATAAAAACATGTGTGCTTTTATTAGAATTTATTATATATTAAATTTAATTAGAAATAAAGTGCCTTAAATTAATGGTAAAAATTGAAAGAGCAAGAATGTGTGGTAAAGTAATTATTTTTTGTTGGGTTTATAATGGTCACAAGCACCGCCATGTTTAAGGGGACAATTAAAGGATTAACAGGGCGTATGGGAAATGACAAATTTTGTGACGCCATTATTTCTAACGGCCGTGACTGTTAACCCAATGTTTTAATTTTGGCGCGAAAAAATTACTTGTAAAATATATTTCGAAGTGTTATTGGAGTGCATTCTAGGTTTTAATGAAGTTAATTTTCTGAAGCATTTCTTTGATACAGTTGGGAGAACTACAGTTCGACGCGGAAGGTACCACCGCCGCCCTCATAATCCGCCGTAAGCATTACTTGTGTTTCGGTTGGAGAAGTGCGGTTGCCAACTACACTTTGGAGCGAGGCGACCATCTTAGTCCTCAGGAGTAGCAACGTATCTATTTTCGAGCTCAGATAGTATTTCGGTCATGTTTGTGGTTGTACGTTGATGTCTATGCGCTGCGTCTACTTAACATTAGGTGGTTTGATTGCTCGTTTGCTACTCTTCTCACATAAAACAAAAAATACATCTATTTTGATGTTTTACCTCGGTTTGCATCAAATGACAACCATATTTTTACTAGAAATCGATTTTTCAAAAGGAGATACGATCAGTGACAGTATAAGAATTATGCTTTCCTATTGGAAGAACTACGTCCAGAAGTGGACGTGAAAAGGCTAAGATAATGATGATTTATTTATTTATTTATTTATTTAAAACCACCAACAAGGAAGACACTAACAATAAGTACAGATATAAAACCTTAAAGGAGAAAAAATTGTTTTTTGTCCTTTAAGTAAACACTTGTAGTGTTACCTTAATTATAGGCGCAAACAACATTGCAATCAGTACAACAAACAATAATAATTAACATATTGAATAAAATGAGCGATTTTATAAAATTGATAAATTCGATTAAATAATTAAAAATTGAAATATTAAAATTAAATAGATAATACTAATTACATAAAGTATTGATATTAATTGAAATCTTTTCGAACAAAATTTCTAGGACGTATTGTCTGAAGTCATAGTTAAACAAAAAATAAACAAATTGTATATATTGTATTGTACAATTAAGATTTGACGACTATAATAGATACTCAATTTCAATTCAAAAGTCAAATTCAAATAGTAAAATATTCATAAAAAAATATTACAAAAAAACACACACTTAATAAGTATTAAAGTTACAATGTAAAATCATTTCATCGGCTTGGTACGTTTGTTGCTTAATTGTGACCGGAACAAAAAAGGCGCTAAAAATTATCTATAGTCTTCGTAAATATGTCATGGAGAGTATGAATAAGATACAGAGAGAAGCCACAATATTAAAAATACAAATTACAAATACGCAATACTGTTGAAATTCTATTTCAGTTTAATGTAAACGTAGCAGAGTGTATGCGAGTACATGAGTGATGGAGAGACATCTCAGTTTGGAAACTGTTCCGGCTACAGCGAATACACACGCGGCATCCAGCCCGCCTTGTTGGACTAAACATTGTTTGTGTTGTATGACTAATGGAGACCTATCTCTGTTCGAAACTACTCCGACCCAACGATATGTCACTATCATACAGCGTACCGTGTACATACGTATGTGTAGTAAGCGTCCTCAAGTTTATAAACCCACTAACGCCATCTATCGTGCGGCGAACATCCACGTTGTAGGACTAATTTTTGGGTTGTTGTGACTGATTGAGACTGATCTTTGTTTAGAAACTGTTCGGGCTGAAGGAATGTCATGCACTTCATTCTCCGTTGCAAAGCGAAGTATACCCGTAAACCAGTGATATACTCGAACTGTGTGTGACTGAAAAAGCAAAACGTGCGTACTATTGAAGCTACTAAATATAAAGTCAATCATGTTTAAATTTTAGACAAATTTTGACAAATTGCCTTATATGAGTATTACACTTCTATTTTTGCTCGTCTACAGCCCAACTATTCTCACTTCTAGATTATTACAGCAATGCAACGAGTTTCTGTTATCTGCTTTGTCGACATAAATAGGGCAGATGAACTATTTCAAGACATTTATATCTTAGTCCTGGAGAGGAACAACCCATCGGTATTCATCGACTTTGAGCAATATTTTTTATTTAAGTAGATTTAATTCCAGATTTATAAAAATAATTATAGGCAGCTGTGTTTGTGTTACTATAGTAGTTTGAGTAGCTTGTTATTGCGTGGCTAATCTTGCTGTAAGCATGTCAAGCAATTGACTAAATAAATAAATGTGAACTGGATGTTTTGTTGCTAGTTTTATTGCATATAAAATTTTAAATATTGTATAAGGATACTAGATACCAGCCAATTATTATATCTGCTACCTCTAATAAGAATATTACATTATGCAATAAGATCATTTGATAAAAAAGATAAAATGTTAAAATTCGACGTAAAATCTAAAGTATCCTACCTCACATTAATGTCAGCATTATGTATACCCGCGAAACTGCATAATCAAACAATGTAATTGCATCTATGACAGAAGTTGGAAACGGGATCGCAAAGCGAGGCGACACTCGAGCCGCCCTCGAGCCGTAGCGCACTGCACTCACTCGACACTCGACACTCCACACTCGCGAGTGGAGCGCTTGATACAGTACTTTGCTCGCAAGATTCTCTACATTATGCTTGACTAAATTTTGAGTACTTAAAACACATGAGTAGAAACGCCGTGGGGATCTTTTTCTACTCATGTACGTCCATTATGCTACTGTTGTTAGTTATACACGATATTTATGATACATCTAAAATATTGTTTCACCCTTAGTTCAACCCTTGTTTGACCCTTTTCTTGTCCAACTGCGTTTTACATGTCGCTTCTTTGCTTCTATAACGTGACAAGTTTGAAACCTCAAGTTTTTTATTTTATTTGATAATTGAAATCTCCGTGTTTGATTTGAGATAGCTAAGGTGTTAAGTTTTTGTACGTAATCTACAATAAACGTTAAAAAAATACACAATTAAGTAAAATAATTTTTTGTAAGTAAAAAAATGCTCTATTGTAAAATTTTGTTTTTTGAGATAACACGTTATTGAAGCAAAGAAGCGATGTATTTTTCCATACCTAAGAGCAGCCTGGGACTACTCAACAATGTTAGATCCAACCAGTCTATCAGATGAATAAAATCCGTCCATTTGGCCCCTGACAAAGTTTAATGACACCAATACATTGATACCTTATGGAAACTGACTGTTTAGCGTGTACTTTGAAGTATACATAAACTTTGAACTACCCGCGGTCACCCATCCAACTCTTGACCGCGCTCGACATTGCTTAACATTGCCGATCGTTAAAATCCATGTAAAGCTATGAACACTTTCTTAAGTATTGTTTACGAATGTATAAATGTGTCAACACACGCAAATGAGCCAGCCAACTCAGTTACAGTTCTGAGCGCGATACTTCTAAAGTTTTACGTTGGAACCTACGGTGTATGCCAAAACGAATATTACAATAGTTATCCTCCGTTTTGGCACGAGCGCAGTTTAATGTAACTGGAAAATGTAACTCGATTTATTCTTAAGCTGTTACTAAATTTGATCCACTTACTTGATACTGTTAATACTTGATAATGTTGGATGATTTGCAAATGAACCGTCGGGATACCGCCGTCCTCATTATCCGCCGTTAAAGCAGTTCTTTTGTTTTAGTTAGAGAGGTGTAGTCCCCGGCTACACTTACAAGCGTGGCGACAACTCAGTCGTCAGAAGTAGCAACGTCCCTATGTCTACGTCAAACAGGACTTAAGTTCGAATCTTGACTAAGATGTTTATGGGCTACAGAGACCATTTAAGCTGGTTTACTACTTTTCTACTTACTATTAGTATTACTTACTAAATCAATCATAGGAAAGGAAACTCTTATTACTATTGCCATCAAATAGTACGGGAATTTCTGACAAACCTATAGAATCGAGCATCGTTAGCAATCTCGTCTACAAACCGACGCCGCGACTTCTGCAATTGGCGCAAGTCCTAACTTGCGCCATTACCGCAGCTCTGGACACGGCACTATTGTTCCCAATGATTCTTAACTTTTCAATTCGCTCACGCCCGTTGAGCTCCGAAGGGGCCGCGGCTCAACTTCGATGACCTGTTAACGTTCTCATAAAGGAACTTTTTAACTCGCTCCTGAAATCGGAGAAGTTTATACTGTCGGAACTTCCCATCTGGGTCTTTTATTTAAAATCGAAAACCAATCAATTGTTCCGCACACAACCACCAACGCTTTTCGTGTGAAGGACTTAAATTGCTTCTCTGTTATTCTAAGCTCACCGTCAATAGGAAACACGACTAAAACGTTACAAATACTTCGCAACTTTCATGTCTACCATGGCATTGGCAATTTGTCTACTTTTAAGATTCCGTCACTTAATGGTTAAAAGAAACATCTATAATTTACAAATAATCGTATATCATTCTGTCTATCAGCCTACCTGCTAGTATGTCGCCCTTCTTCGCCCGTTTCGTCGATACGCATTTGAAAATGTTTTGAAAAATAATTAAAATGTGAAAAAAAAAACCAGCATATAATAGTGAGAAATTTAATCGATTTGACTTTCACTCAGTATTAAAAACCTTATCTAGAATGTAATTATATAGTCTTTTTAAATAAAAAAAATGAATAAATAACTAAATAAGAGTTCTTTTATGTCAAGTATCATGGAATACGAATATATAATACAGTAAACACTATTAGTACCAAATTTAATTATAAATAATATTGTATAAGAATTGCGTAGTAAAATGTATAATTCCGGGTGACAGAATTTTTCGTTATTTGTCAGCGACGACACCATGCACTTGTGACTTTGATGGCGAATGAAGAGAAAGAATTTGTCGCCGGCTTGTATGCGTATATTTGAGTACACGTTAATTTAGTATACAGAATAGAGCGAGACCCTATTATAGTACAACGT
>DWON01010678.1:0-10632 GCA_018251015.1 Phocides pigmalion okeechobee
GAGGACTAAGATGGTCGCCTCCAGTAATGTGTATCCGGCAACCACACCTCCCCAACCGAAACAATACATGAAGAACATGTTGCTTTACTGCGGGTTATAAGGGTGGCGGTGGTGCCGCCCTGGGCGATCTCTAATGGCCCTACCATCTTTAAAATGTTTATGTTTACCGTACTTTTTACATGATCACATATTGTCATATAGTTTATAACAGGCGTTTAAAAATGTTTTCCGTTGTCAAAGTCGCAGGTTATAGCTAGCTTGAATTAAGCTGCATATTAGTTATTGTAAAATATTCTACCTTTATGCAAAACATCATGGTTACTTGTAAATTTGATTTACTTATAAGTTTTATTATGATGCTAGATTAGAAAATGAACGTACAGATTTACTGATATTATAAAGTCGTTATCCAATTCCAAACAGATCCATAGTTTTATCTAAGTCTCACAAAAATGCGTTTCATCTACGGAGCATTAATAGTCTCCAACCTCTTAAGTTGTCTATCTATCCTATTTAGTGTAATTAAATAAAGAATGTGTTTGAGTGAAATATTAGAATTTTCCCTTTTTTGGTTGAGGAAATCATCAAATGAACCAATAAATCCAAGGCCGGAACGAAGGAGTACTATCTTAAACTTCTATTACTAAAATCAAGGCCTATTAAGCCCTTAATTTCCAGAAGCCATGGGATCTTAATTGGATTGTTACCGCGACCCAATCTATAAACTTTGTCGTTGATTCATATACATATAGGACTGACCTGAAATTGATGGTTAGTTTAGATTTATGTAAAATACCGCGCACACACACGTACGCACGCACACACAAACATACACATACATACATACACTCAGATGCTAGGTATTCACATTAGGTTAATGGATATTGAAATGTCTTACTTAACTTTCTAAAATAAATAAATGAAATCTATTAGTATCTGATATAAGTAACATTTATGTTAAGGAATGTAAAGATGTTAGTGCTTAATATTAGGTATCATATGATAATGTTTATTAGAAATTAAGTAAATTGACGACTGCATATTTTTTTAATTTAATTAGACACTGTTTGTCTATAAACACGACATATTTTAATTTCATTAATTGTAACTATGACAATTATGTGTATTGTACAATAGTTAAAAAATGCTACTGCAACTGGTGGTTCGTCTTGGGCCTTACTACCTAAACAGTCTCATATTAAACATGCTTTGGTTTCATTGTTTCACGATCGACAGAAAAACTTTTTGATCAAATATTGTTTTAACTTTTACTATATGAATTTTAAAGTAAAAATATTTTTGAAAAGTGGTAGAGCCGTTAGAGCTCGCCCGGGGCAGTACCACCGCCACCCTCATAACCCGCTGTAAAGCAACATGTTCTTCATGTGTTGTGTTTCGGTTGGGGAGGTGTGGTTGCCGGATACACAATATTAGAGGCGACCATCTTAGTCCTCAAGAGTAGGAACGCATCCGCGTCCATCTTTAAATAACACTTCTGTTCTATTTGAGATTGAACGTGGTTGTCCATGGGCTGCAGTGACCACTTAACATCAGGTGGCATGCATGCCCGCTTCTTACTCTTTCATAATAAAAAAAAATAATGGTAAAATAAGTCAGCTTTATTAAATATAAGTTTACACGATTGTCAGAGAAAACGTTAAATAGATCTCAAAATATACTATTTTTCCATAACCTTTGACTTTAAATGTCAGTATTACATTAAATAACACCCAAAGTTATCTGTTTGTTATATATAAATAACAGTAACTACAATAATTTATCAATAACAATGTAAAAAATGTTAATTTTTAGTCCGCTATTATTTAGTAATAATAGCGCGCTTTAATTTAAATAGCTGATGTGAAGAGTGAAGCATATGTTTACGCTTTGCTTCGCTTCGTTCATAATAATTAGCAATCAACGATTTACATCGGAAACGATAGCTCATTTCACGCAAACGCGATCTAAATATTCATATGTGGAAACAGAATTCACATAACATTACTACATAAAATACTATAAAAAGGTGGTAGAAAACTATAGTTCGGACCGGGGAAGTACCACCGCGGCCCTCATAATCCACCGTAAAGCATTACTTATGTTTCGATTGGAGAGGTGCGGTTGACGGCTACACTTTCAAACGAGGCGACCATCTCAATCCTCAGGAATAGCAACACATCTATGTTAGAGCTCAAATAGGATTTCAGATATGTTTGTGATTGTACATGGATGTATCAAGTGGTAGATTAGGTGGTTTGCATGCTCGTTTGCTACTCTTCTAACATAAAAAAAAAAAACATTTTTTAAGTTTATTCTTTAAGAATAGATTTTATTACTTAGCGCCAGGCATGAAAATTTTATCAAGAGTAAAATCTAAACGTTAACTCAAAGCGAACAACGCTACGTTGGCTCTCCGCGTAACATACATGCATATAAGCTTATCTTATACTGAACGCGGTTATATATGTATACATTTTCCAATATACCGTCTACAGAAGTCTAATACAGTGTGTAAATAGGACACTATTGGGGAACCTAAAACTTTAGAAGATGTAAAAGTTAGGAACTGTTCGCTATTTTTTAAAAGGAAAATTTTGAAATTTATAATTTTTGACCATAGATAAAAATCTGGACACCATAATTTCCTAAAATCTGATAATGACTTTCAAATTAAATTTTGTCTCATGAAACTAATTTGTAATTGTAAAATTAAATCTGAATTTTATGTTTAGGTTCGTTTTTATATGAATCGTATTTTTTCTCCTTGGACGGAAAAATAAATTACGTTAGATTCTAACCACAACCTATGTCGCAATTTGTTTTTATAAAAAATTCATCACCGGGAATCGAATCCAGAACTATTTACGTTACAGATCAATTACCGTCGCGCCATACGGGTCGTCAAAACTTTAATTTATATTATACAACAAATACACGATACGAAATGCTTGTAGGGAATAAATATAACAGCAATTATCGTTCCAATTGGCTTAATTGGTTGCGCTAATAACGTAACTTTTAAGTGATAATACATTCCGCGATGAAAATTGCCTGGAAATTTATTGTTACGGTCTTATTGTTACAAAAAATATTTTATATATTTGAAAATAGTTAAAGAAATTCAGTCGTCAAGAGTCACAATGCCGATGTGAAACATGGAAATAGAAGTTTATTGAAGGAATATTTATACATATTATATAGCTTACATACATTAAATTACATAGATTATATTTTATAAAAAAATAAATATTTCAAAATAAAGTGAAATAAAAAAGTGTATTTTATATAAAAATAAATAATGAAAAGAGGACAGTGACCAAGGGCTTATAACGGCATTACTAAATAAACTTGAGACCGTCTGAAGAAAAACTTTCATAACACTAGAATTAATAATAGAATCAAATTGCTTACTTTAAAAAATCTAAGATATAAGAATAAATAACGCTCATAGACAAACAATATACAGATTAAGTGTTTGTCCCAACCATTCATTGTACAATTAATAAGTTCGCGCCAATTTTGTCAAAATCGGAATTGTAGATCTATTCGCATAACGTAGACAGAAAAAAAGGTGACAGATAACGGAAAAGAAGAGTTTAAATTTTCGAATTGTTGAATGTTTATTCTTACTATTACATATAAGCGCATCGTTGACTATTAGTTTTTTTTTTTTTTTGCACCAAAACTTCTGATCTTATCTATATTAAATTTTGTACACAGACTGCCTGTAAATCTGGGTTCATTATTATTAGGCTATGCATTACCACGCTACATTATATTGGAACTGAGCATTCATAATTGATTTAAGTTAAAATAAGTTCCTTTTTAACCTATCTTCTGAGTAGGAAAAAGTTTATTAATTCAACGGAATGTTTTTTAAGAAATATTTTTCGAATAACGTATTGCTACGAATACAGTTTATAGCAAAGGTACAAAGCTAAGTCCATATTTCGTAAATAAAACCGCAAGTTAACGCTATCATAGAATAATACGAGTTTGTATATGCTCAATAGTAGCAAATATTTTGAAATCTGGTCAAACATTACGTCTAGACATTTTATGTCTATGATTATATTAGACATAGACATAATATAGGCAAAGGTACCCCGTCGGTACATCCTTAAAAGTAACAAAGACGTAAATGAGTTAGCAGAGACAATAGAGCATACAAATATAGCAGTCATGCGCTATAATTATGGGTATGTTCATATCAAATTTCGTGCGACATAAATGTTCCGACCTCCATAATATCGGGAGTGGCGGACTAATTAACACTTTGACTGCCACGCGCATATTATAGATCGAATCAGGATTGCGGGAGGCAGCCCTAACTGGAGCTGTTTTTTCTAGACTGAAGATATACAGACAATTCACGCAGCTATTATAGTTTTAGTATCAAAAAAGCAAGCAACAAGCAATCCATTTAGGAACACACAGACGTTGTTTCCTCTCGCAGTCATGTAGCGCCGACATAAACACAGCACTTTTGTTCGCCCGTAATCCATGCAAATTGGTCGGTACAACACAGGTGTGTAGGAGCCGCAAGCGCGTCGCCCCCAGAATTACACATCAGTATTGTATCCGCAGGGAAAGTGTTAAAATATTGTGATTGGCGACGAACGTTCAACGTATCAATTAGTCTAACTACGAGCGACATCTGGTATCCATGTGTGTGGTGTATACGATATGAACTCGATTAACGAATCATAACCGCTGTGTAATTTATATGAAAAATAATTGTCAATTAATAACTTGCATGCCATGACATAAATATGTAACTGAAATAGATGTGCTTAAACAAGTATATCTATTGCCTTATACAATAACAAACCTATTTTTGAACCGCATTTACGCAGTTCAACTATGTGGCAAAGTGGCAATGATACCAGTCTGACACCAAGAGTCCTAGATTCAATTCTAAGATGTCTAAATAAGAAATTTGTGTCTCTATTCCGGCTCTGTGTGTCCCGGGTATAACGTGGATAAAACATGTATTTGTTTTTATACATATCTACATCCACAGCAAGGAATGTAGTGTAAGGCTATGAGCGTAGAAAACGTTATTTATCTGTTCATTATTTGTATCTCCTTGTACGAAACGGATTATATGAAAAAGTCATATAGAATCCTAATATAATCAATCAAACCTAATTTAGTTACCAGTAAAGCATGCAATCCTGCTCCCGAGCACCAAACTAGTCCTGTTTGGCGAGTGGTATGTGAACCAAAAATGGTATGTTAGTCCATTTGCTACAAGTGTCATATAAAAACAATTTCTTTTTGTTTCAAGGCTCCTATGGCACTTGTACCAGTTCTTCCGTAATCGTGTTTGAAGACAAACTAGTCGCAACTCAACGGATCAATGCGTACCAATAATTAAATCTCGCTGAATTTCCTTAAGTTTTTACCACCGGTTCCAAGCAAATGATTGATGGTAGTATTTAAGTAAAGTACAAAAGATTCCAACGCTCTCTACTATAATGCATTCAAATATGACATACTTTTTCATTGAAGTGGCAAACGAACATGTAACTCATTTAATGGTAAGCGAGACTGCTCATGAACATTTGTATGCAAGTCTATATAAGACAAAAATGCCGAAGTAACTGCAGACGGTATTCCTAATCAATATACAATTATGCAAAAAAAAGTCTTTCCGTAATCAATGTTTTATAAATTCGAGTTTTCAGGGCAAACATTAATTGAGCGACACATTTTTAATTCAATAAATGTTCACATTCGAATATCCTTATCTCTACAGTGAAATAAAAGTAAATTTTGTCACTCGGTCAATTTGTTTGTTTCTTTAACACAAAAACTACTAATTTATTCTATTTCAAATTTTATAAATAGAGTGCTCTAGTCTCGCTATAGGCTATATTATCACGCTATTTTTTATTGAAATTTAACGATATCTAAAAATAACAAAACAAAAATAAAAAATATATATTTCAAATTTCCTTTATTTTCATTTTCTTTAGAAACCTTTTTCAGAAATATCGTTCAAATTACATATTGCTATACATTTTATAGCAAGCATCTAAGTTATATTTTAGGGCCAAATTATTTTGGCCATATTTTGTGGCTGAAGTCGCAGGTTAACCCTAGTTCAAATCTAAATCAGAGAGCTCGGTAGGTATTCACTACGCACTATAGAGTGAGTAATTTGCCGTGTGGGAGCGTGTCAGGGGACCGCATTAATCTTGTTATTACATCTATCCGTTCATTGTTCAATAGGATCGTCGCCCCATTTATCCCGGGGCTCGGCCACATACCTACCTATTGGCACACTGATTAACATCTTGCGTACAATACATAAACGAACAAAATAATACGATTAACACTTTCCCTGCGGAATATACAACTGCTGACGCTTGCTTCTTGTACACATCTGTTATGTACTTACAAATCTTTATGGATTACGGCCGAACACAAGTGCTTTTTTTACGTCGGCGCTAATAGACTGCGGACGGAAATAAAGTCTGTGTATTTGTATCTACAAACTACACTACTACACGGATGCTAAAAACACAATAGTTCTGTGAATTGTCGGCCAATCGTCAGTCTAAAGGAAACAGCTCTATTTTAGTGCCTTTGGCCTTATTGATATTCATGTTATAGTGGCTTTTTACCTCGGGAATAAAATTTAGATTCACCACCCAAAGGAAGGACCAGTGTGTTCCAACCGAAATCGCAGGGATTCCTTTAATGATTCTAGTAAATAAAAAACTCATATAATCTTTTTCTCAAAAAATTAAGTATCTTAAGATTTCGGTCCCAAGTAAAACAGACAATCTTTTGTCACACTGGCTTGTATCATCCAACTCCCAGTGTATCTTACATAAAAAAGCAAATGTCAAAAAACTTGTGCAAATTAGACCGCTATGAAATAGTCCAAGAGGGCGATCCCCTCGAACAATGCGAATCACGAGAAGAGATTAAATAATCACACGATATCCCGCCGGTTGCATCATTAAACGGATCGTGTACGCCCCCGCGTGTTCATGTAATTGGCGAAATTAGACTAATTATTTTCGGCCCGACTGTAGTACATGGGCCAGGTGCGAAATTTGTCAATCATATCGTCTTGTATTATGAGGCCTCGTGAACGTTAACTGTCGTTCCGTGCTTCACGGTGTGCACGAAGATTCATGATACGACTCTCTGAAGATTTTTAAGAGTTATTGTTTAACACTTTCCCTGGGGTTACAACACTTCTGTGTAATTCTGGGCGCAACGCTTGCGGCTCCTACAAACCTGTGTTGTACCGACAAATTTGTATGGATTACGGGCGAACACAAATGCTGTGTTTATGTCGGCGTTACAAAACTGAAGGTGGATATTACGTTTGCCACAATGATGCTAAAAATAGAATATATGTGTAAATTGACGACGTTTCTGCAGTCTACAGAAAAGAACTCCAGCTTAGTGTCGCCTCCCGCATTCCTAACTCGATGTAATATATGAGCGCTGCAAAGTGTTAAGAAGAAAGAATGACCACAGAGATGGCATTAAATTCGATCAGAAAATTAGCTTAGTTTTACAACGAGGTAATGTTGCCAGCTTTCTAGGAACTTATCCAGAGACAGTAATAAGTATGCAGTATTTTACTTTTAGGATTGGTATTATTATTTTGTTTTAAATTTTAATTGTGTATGTTTACATATTTTTGCTAGAGAAGAAATTGGTAATTAAAAGTCATTGGTGACTCGCGGTCTACAATACCATTTGACGGCACGGAGGTTCATTAAACATTCCATGATGAGTGTGATTGGAAACTACCAAATATCAAAATCGTAATAACTTTTTAAATACAAAAGCGGGCATGGTTTATAATTGGGCGACTATTATTAAATTTATATATTTTTAGTATTGTTGTAAATATTATTAGACTTGTTATTTTAATTCTTGCATTTTTAATCCTTTTTCTATGACTCAGGACTACTGTGGTACATACATATATGTATGGATTATGGGCAAACAAAAGTGCTGTATTTACGTCGACGCTACAAGACCGGGGGCGGACATTACGTCTGTGTATTCGTAGATTATACGCAGATGCTAAAAAAAGGAAAATATCGGTGAATTGTCAGCGTATCCTCAATCGCAATGCTTACCTGATCTAATATGTAAGCACCGCAATCAAAATAATAAACATTTAATCAAACGGTTAATATAAAGAGAGAATACATCGCAATTAAGTAACAATCACCTGCTTTGTCAGCATTGGAGGCCATGACTCGAAACGTGCCGAAAAGTAGCACAAGCAACTTCTGAGTGCAAACTGGTAGTGACAGCAGTAATCTGTGGACAAATATATTTATAAACCATTTATATCAGAGACTTTATTCGCGTGAATTTTAAAAGACTGAAACATAACAGAAGGCAATGTTTGATATGTCTCCTTTTGTTGTCACGCAGGAATTTTCTTTCGAAAGTACCCGGGATTAGGGATTAATCCGGCGAACCCACTAAAAATCTTCCTCTGTGCTTGTAGAGGACACTAGAGTCCTGAATATGAATGTACCTGGTACTTTTCAACAAGATTCCCAGATCGGGCCCATCTCGTGGATCTCCCCCGGCTCCTCAAGAGCCTTCCATTGCCTGCGCGGCGCTGGAACTACTCACACAGCCTACATGCAAACATCGCTGTATTAACAATCATTATGTCGCTACAACCCCACAAAAGTTTCATTTAAATCGGTCATGAACCTGAACAATGCCGCTACCAAGAAAGATATATTTCCAAGATCTGTAGCAAACACGTCATGAACATCATGGACAGAACAGGTTGTTCAAAACTGCTTTGGAGCGCATGTCAAATGATTGAAAAAAATGAACTTAATAATTTAGCTTTAATTTATGGACTCCTAATCTACTCATTCATTTTCTCATAGACGGAACGAACTTCGTCGGGTCAGCTAGTATATATCTAAACTGTTAATTCATTAACCTCTACCATTATTAAATTTTAACATCCTGCTATAAAAAAAAAAACTGTTTTAATAATGGAAAATAAACATACGCCGCAAACGATAACATTTATTAAAGAATAAATACCTAACGGTTTCCGTTAATAAATGACAAAATATTATCGTAACGGCACACTAAAGCAGGAAAATGAAAAGCTAAACAACAAAGGGTTATTGCTCTATTAACGCCATTAGGCCCAGCCCACACAAGTAAATACCTATCAGTTTCACGCGAAGGTAGAATATTCAGTTCTGTGTCACGAGGTTTCAGCGTCGTTTTCAAAGTACCGTTATTTCCTCATGGGTGAAGATTGTTATTATGTTCCTCACACGTAACAAAGAATTAATAAGAATTAATAATAGCATATTTTACCCTTTTTATCGAAAAAAAGAACAAAATGAGGTCGTCATTGGATGCCTAACAAATGTGAAACATAGAAATTTATGATTATTGATGAATTATAGTCAAACACAAGTATTTCATAAATAGTAAATAATAAATACACGACCAATATCTCTACGTAAAAAGTTACAGCGAACATATACAATTTGTTCATAGAAAATAATATATATTTAAAATATTACTTTAATTTAAACCTTGATATGTAGTAAATTTTGATATGTAAAATTAATAAAAACGGTAGTACCTTCCAAATTTCATTAATGCAGTGCTAATAGCAAGTAAAACGACTTTACCATACGCTCGAACAGAAATAACGAAACCAACCAACCAAAAATATATTTTCAAGTACTTCTCTCCGGTACCCTAACAAAATTTAACTCAAGAAAAACAACTCACAAAAAACATTCAGGATTTTTGATAAAAATTGGAAAAAATGCCTACGATTTTAGTCCATACAAAGCCGCAAGGGATTAGCTTGTACAATATACTTAATGAATATTATTTCAATGATACCGTTGACAGCCC
This sequence comes from Phocides pigmalion okeechobee, assembly GCA_018251015.1. Lineage (NCBI taxonomy): Eukaryota > Metazoa > Arthropoda > Insecta > Lepidoptera > Hesperiidae > Phocides > Phocides pigmalion. The sequence goes on from DWON01010678.1 coordinate 9,901, forward strand.
ACTTTCGATCATTTATTACAAAAAATAAAATAATTACAACGGCATAAATTCATATGCGCTAAGATTATTATAAAATTTATATCGAAATAGCGGCAAAATCGTCCAAGCACATAAATTAACCGGCTCTGTTATAATCATGACCTGGATTGAAATATATTTTTGAACTAGCAATACCCGCGAATTCATCCGCGCGAATATAAGAGACAAGCCTTTACCTCATCATTATATAAAAGTGAAACTTTATCCGTCTTTGTTCGTTTGTTTCTTTGTACCTACAGTCGGAACGATCTCGTTATACTGTATGTAATATCTTTCTGTAACTAAGCAACACCAAAAGACCAAAACCAATCAAAGTTAAGATAATTATCAAATCAAATATTGCTATATGATTTATAGCAGGCATCTAAGCAGATATTCCACCAGCAATGCCGCAAGATAACGCTAATTACATATACATGGACCCCGCTACAGAATGTTACGTTAGATATAGCATAAACTATATCCTAGATATAGACTGAATATAAAGACTAAAAAAGTTTTATTCAAACCGATTCATTACTGGTGTCTTGACGTTGATAAGTAAAAAATTGAAAATTGCACTTTACGCCTCTGTATCTTTAATAATTGTTAGAATAAAGTTTCCGTTTCTTAATACAGAACCCAACAACGCATCTTTACGAGACATGCAATAGTAATCATCCTTACTCACCGTATACTTTATGAATTTCAATG
>DWON01010679.1:0-10631 GCA_018251015.1 Phocides pigmalion okeechobee
ACAGACGTAATGTCCGCCCCCAGTCTTGTAGCGCCGACGTAAACACAGCATTTTTGTTCGCCCGTAATCCATACAGATGTGTACATACAACACAGGTGTACAAGCCGCAAGAACTTTGCGCCGCGCAATACACACCAGTGTGTACACCACAGGGAAAGAGTTAAGAACATTATTTTTTATTAGTGTACCTTTATGGTCCTCACATTCATCATTCGCACATACTAATCAGTCACACTGGTCTCAACAAAGATTACTTTACAATCTCATTTCTATTACATTTGATCAAAATCAAAATATTTTTATTCAAAGTAGGTTCCTTACAGAACTCTTTGAATGTCAATAAAATACTTCCGACTCGTAAGGTGTTTCATTTTGCAGAAGAGTCAGCAAAAGAAATTTCAAAACACATCTTTACATTGGTAATCAATATTGATAAATGAATTGTCATTGTATCAATATTGATTGTATTAATATTGCAATAAATCCATAATTAACAATACTTAATAGATTAAGGAATGTATAATAAAGAGTTATATTTATTTATAAGTTAATTTATTATGAATAAACAATGCACTGAAATAAATGCAATTCCTAGTTTGCGACCTAGAATACAGTAATAAATTTGTAACATAATTGGAATGACCCGCAGTTAACATCAAAAATGTAATCTTTAAGACTGGGAAGGTTACTTAGGAGGACATTATGTTAAACTTAAAATATTGCATTTTATTTGTATAAATATTATAGTAATAACTTAGGAAAGCTGTCCGCAGTCGGCGATGATAACTTTCTTGGATGGCTTTCCAGACTGGGAGCCAAAGCTTTCCACTCGCTTGACCACATCCATGCCTTCAATGACTTTTCCAAAGACGACATGTCTGCCGTCCAACCAAGAGGTCTTCACAGTGGTAATGAAGAATTGGGACCCATTGGTGTGGGGGCCAGCGTTAGCCATAGACAAGACACCAGGGCCAGTGTGCTTCAGGACGAAGTTCTCATCGGCAAACTTCTCGCCATAGATGGACTTGCCTCCAGTACCGTTGTGGTTTGTGAAGTCTCCGCCCTGGAGCATGAAGTTGGGGATCACACGGTGGAAGGTGGAGCCCTTGTAGCCGAATCCTTTCTCGCCTGTACAGAGGGCGCGAAAGTTCTCACAAGTCTTCGGAGTGACATCAGATTTCAACTGTAACAAAATTTTAAATTATGAATTTAGGATGTCACTTTAATCTTTACAATGTAACAACAATAATAGTACATTAAGAGATCGATTGATATCCAAACAAAATTTAGAAATGTCAATTTATAATAAATTAGAAACTGACTCATCTTGTACTTGAATATCTAACATTATTTTTTCCACGCCTTGAATAAAACTTGACAGATGCCACATTAAGCTAAAAATACCCATATTTGTTGTTTCATAAGACAGAAGCTAATATTTAAAGGAAAATTTTATATAAAACCTCCAATAGGCTTTATAAGGAATCGACCTTCAACGTAATTCTCGGTCAGTGAGAAGTTATAACTACCTACACACAAACATGTATGTATAGCTATCTCCATCACGTTTCATATATGTAGTATAGTATATATAGCTATAGAATCGAACACTTTTAAGAAATTAATTTACTTACTTAACGATGATATCATTGATGAAAACATACATTTTTAACCTTCCAAACCCATTCGAAAACAAACATTTAATGTAGGCTTCGCGAAAGATAAAAATAAGTGTTAGTAGGTATGTCATGAAGTAGCGTGGTCGGCCAATCACGCCGGCCGGAATGATACCTCCCAAAATTAAAATAATGTAGTAGATTACTACCTACCTCAATAATAATTCTTCCCAGGGATGCGCCATCGGCGGCTACATCCATGTAGACTTGAGGCAAAGCCATCTCGCTTTATTGGAAGGTCCACTAAAATATCGTTTGAATCACAGCACAATGACGATGCGTCTTTCGTCGATGCTGGGCGGAAATTGAAAAGAACATAGACAATGTAGACACTTCAATATCCTGTTGGTTGCGTTCATAAACCAAAACTCTATGGCTCCCAATTTAAAAGAAAAATTCTTAATAATAGCAAAAATCTTGTAATAAAATAATGTTATTAATTATGACAAAATTATTTATTTAAGTATAAATTAATTAATATTAAAGTAAAAATATTATTTTTATTGTTTGTAGATTATTTAGAAGCAAAAGGCATAAACTAAATTTGATACTTGGAAAAGAGTATAATAATTATTTTACTTGGTCTAAGAGTCCAATTTACCTACCAACGTTTAAGTACAAAGTATTAGAAATTGATAATCACCCATAGATCAATTTTACATGAAGGGTTATAGTATTTATCTTATTAAGAAGCAAATTTATTTTCACTAAATCTACTAAGCCGAGTGATCAATATTTGTTCATTAAAAAAAACGTTATTTTTAGGGTCACCAAAAACGGAAACGGCTGTCACTTCATACATGACATATAACTAACAGATAAAAAAACAATATAAAGATAAAGAAACAAATGATTGGAATAATTCTAAAGAGACAGTAGTCTTTAAATTAATTTTTATTCAAATCTAATCAACAATTTAAATAAAAGATCATGGAGTGATATAGAATAAATTAGCAATAAGTTCATCTAAGAGCGTAATTTACATCGTTATAGCAGTTTAATTTGAAATAAGAGCAATTTTTAATTTTTCAAAGTTTTTTAGTGAAGTTAGTGAAATTTTTCATAGTTTTTGTAACAACATCCAAGGTAAAATAATTCGAAATTGTAGCAATACTGGGTAAATAATGTCAAATTGTCATTTCAGTTTGTATTGCAAATATTTCCATACAGGAATAAAACTAAAAAGTTAACTTGTCAGTTTCCTTGTCATTAACCTTAAAATAATAAATTTAATGTAATAAATAGTGTTTCATTTTTAGGCTAAACTTTTAATTGAACTAAGTTCCAAGTTAGCATCGAAGAACTAAGAATGAGTTTAGAATCCATAAAGTATAAAAGGGGTGCTTTAGAAATTTTAGACCAATTGTTACTTCCTTTACAAACCAGGTATGTGAAGGTGCAAGGGGTTGAGGATGGATGGAAGGTCATTAACAGAATGCAGGTAAGACCCTTGTATAATGGTTATTTATTTACATTAATGTATCTATGAAATATACACAGGTATTATACTTTCTAAGGTTATGTCAGTGTCGGGTGCCAGATAAGAACAAATCTTTATTTAGCTAAAATCATTATATAAATACATAAGTGATATTTAATACTTACTACATTCGGTTTGGTGTGTTATATATATAATATATTTTGTGACATGTCTATGAAAATTCATTTAGCTATAATTGCTAATACATGTGACACTAACGATCCATGACATGTGTTTGTATTAAGTCTTAATATACAATGATACATAGGAATGTGTAGACAGGATGCTATGAGCATCAGAATAATATTACTGCTAACTAGGTACAATTGCTACCAGTTAAAGAAGCGCATTAGATTAGTGTCCGTAATGTTTATTTGGCATAATATATTTAATAAATTAATTAAATAATTATTGTGTTTACTAGTGAAGTTGAATTTATGAATATTCGAAGGCGTCAACAAAGACACTTATGTATAACTTAACTAAAATATGTAAAGCATATATAGCTTAAACTAATAACTAAATATAAAAACAAATTTATAAAATATAAAATCAAATTGTAATTAATTAGATTAAAAATCTCAAGTATCACTAATTTTATATAATGTATGTACTAATAAGTCTTGAAATAAGCAGTGCCAAGGTTCTGGCTATTCATTTGGGTTAATGTGTTCAAGTCTGTGGCATAAATTTCACATTCTTTTGACTTTAATGCATATTTTATATTTATCTCTTCATGTAATGATGATGGCAAAACATCCTAAGGAATGATGCACATCAGATAGTTCACCCATTAGGTCCTCAATGGTATGTCATGTCTATGAACCCACCCTTGTCGTTGGACGTTGTGGTGGACAAGGGTGGGTTCATCCTCACATTGGTATGTTAATGGGTTCATGGATTAAAAATAAACTATTGAGTTACTTAACATGTAAAATATAATAATCTACAATATTAACAATTCAATTGTTATTTTAGGTCCGAGGAGCTCCTGCCATAGCAATAGTGGGTTGTTTGTCATTAGCTGTTGAAGTATTGAAGAATGATTATACTGATAAGAAAGATATGAGGCAAGAGGTCAGGGTAATATGATATCTGCTTTTTTAAATAAAAACAATGTAGGTATTATTACGAAATAATAATTTAAATACATAAACTTGACTTAAAATGGAAAATAATAATTATTATCACTAATTGTGCCTCATACATCTTTGTTTATGAGAAAAATAACTTTTAATTAACTTGAAATAATAGGTTAAAAGCATTGAAACAGTAATGTAACAGTATTGCTAAAATAAACAAACTATAAAATAGTTATCTTGATTGTGTACCTCCAGAGATAATACATCACATAGATCATATCTGTTATCTCTTAAAGTCAATTTTGCAAATACATTGTCATTACAATCTTCACTATTAATGCATTCTATAATAGAGGTGCCCATCTTAGTCCGCAAGAGTAGGAACACATCCACGTCCATCTTTAAATAGAACTTCTGTTCTGTTTGACATTGGATGTGGTTTTCCATGGGCTGCATGCCTGTTTTGTACTCTTATACATTTAAAAAAATGTAAATAATTTTATTACAGTAGTTATGGCATGGCAATATACTATTTGCATGAAACTGTTATATATATTAAATTAAGTTTGTATATTATAAATAATAAAATAGATCTTAATAATCACAGATAGAAGGCAAGCTTAACTATTTGGTGTCAGCGAGGCCAACAGCTGTGAACATAAAATTGGCAGCAGATGAGCTTATAAATTTAGCAAATAATTTATGTGCCGATGAAAATGTTACCGCTAACGATTTCAAAGAAATGTATGTATTCGTAATTCTTTTATACATTTATTTCTTGATGTAAATCTTTTCATTAAAATTACAAATTTTAAATGTTTTCAATGAAAACTGGCACAAATATATTTTTTTAATATAATAATATATAAATATTGCGAATGGGGTGACCCGAAAAGCAATTTAAAAAATTAAAATATTATCCTCTATCATACAACAAACAAAATATAATATACATATGTATGTAGCAAATTATAATATCTACATATACGTGATTATGATTAAATTCATTAAATATGATAAAATTGTTTCTAATTTCTAGGTTTGTCAAAGACATAGAAAACATGTTGATCAAAGATATAGAGGATAACAAAGCGATTGGAAAATTTGGTTGTGAGGCCATACTTAAGACTCTCGAGGGAGATGGGATGGTTAGAGTTATGACACACTGCAACACAGGTTCTCTTGCGACAGCTGGATATGGCACAGCATTAGGAGTCATTAGAGCATTACATGCTAAGAAAAGACTTGGTAAGCTGCTTGATCCCGTGAGACTCAATTCAATTCAATTTCATTTATTTGTCAATGTACAAGTTGACTTCTATATGCATACATTCATTGTAATTATGCATGAATAAAATTCATATCATGCTATACAACTATACTATACACTTATGATTTAATTTACTATATGAAATAAGTACAAAATTTTGAATTTTTGACATCTTCTAAATAAATGTCCTACATTTTTTATTATTGAAAGAGTACTTACCTTTTTTAGTTTTGTTATGAACACTTTTAAATATATTTGCTCTTAAGAAACTGAATATTTTTTACAGAACATGTGTACTGTACTGAAACAAGGCCATATAACCAAGGAGCCAGGCTCACAGCATATGAATTAGTGCATGAGAAAATTCCAGGAACTCTCATAGTTGATAGTATGGTGTCTGCACTTATGCATACCAAAAATATCAATGCTGTGGTTGTTGGTGCTGACAGAGTATGTAGAACTTATGTACATACTGATCATTGAATAACATCACTTCTTTGCTTCAATAACGTGTCAAGTTTGAAAACTCAAGTTTTTATTTTATTTGATAATTGAAATCTCCGTGTTTGATTTAAGATAGCTAAGGTGTTAAATGTTTGTACGTAATCTACAATAAACGTAAAAAAAATACACAGTTAAGTAAAATAATTTTTTGTAAGTAAAAAATGCTCTACTGTAAAATTGTGTTTTTTAAGATAACACGTTATTGTAGCAAAGAAGCGATATATATTTATAATTAAAGTCTACGCGAGTTAGGTCGCCGGCGGAAGCTAGTATCTAATAATAATCTATCCCACTCGACTCTTCGTCTCGTTTCGACAAAACCTGTTACCATTATTGTTATGAGAACGAGGAAATATCTTCGCAAAAGCGGAACGTCATAATATCAGTCATATGTCTTAGCCTAGGAACTGCCTGTTACGTCACAACGGCTTTCACTAACCGACGTAACCTTTCTTCGTGTGACCTGCGAACTATCACGAACGTACCATGTCTTTATGCTAGGTTTAATAAGTTCATGTATTGATGGTACTTTGCACTTTTATGAAACTCTATATGTGATGCATGATAGAAGTTACGTGTTTAGTAATTATTATTATTATTATTTAATTCGCATTTATTAAGGAATGTATCGTGAAGTTACGTAGCCGAAACTTGCCTGTGTACTATCGAATTCGTTTTTTTTTCAGATCATACGAACGAACCATAAACAATCTCTACATCTTTATCGTATTAAGTAAATCTGTAGAATAAATTCCTCCTGCTCCTAATTTTCTCAAAATAGGTCACATGAGAAACGAAATATAACCGGCGTATAATGCCAATTTTGCATTAACAGTTTGTTTGCAAATTGTACAAGAGCATAAAAATTTTATGTGATATTAAGTGAAGGTCGGACAAATAAAAGTCGTAATCATTTATAATACGTGTCTTAATTTAGTCTCGGCCAAGTTCAAGTTGGAAGACGTTAAAAAACATAAGTGGGAGGTTTTGATCATTAGATGGATGATTACGCTCAATGTATGGTTGCAACACCTTCCGTTCTTGTTAGATAGGATTTGGAAGGTAATGGTAGCGACAAACGTCAGGCGATAGAAGTAACAAGGCCATTGCCGACTATGAACTAAATAATATGATAGACACTTAATAAAAGCAATAACTATTGATGCAAAACGTCTATTGGTGCATCTTAGAGGTATCTACTTACCAGCTTACTAATCTTTTAATTTGCCTTATATTTGTATTCTTAGAATAATCAACTAAGTATATTTTCTTTATAAAGTTTTGTTTTTATTAATTTTACTTCATTACATGAAATCTTTTCTTAAATTATATTTTTTTATTGAGAAAATTTTTGTATTACGTCAATGAAAAAGGCTTGCGCATACGAAAATTATCGCTCTTATTATGTGAAGATTTTTTAAATGTATATCAGTAACATCGGCGTGCTTGTTCAAAGCAAATTAAGAGATTATCTCCACCGCGATGAAGACAAAGATATATTCATGTAGAAATGATTGGAGTCTGTTTGGTTACTATGTCTGTGTAGCTGTCTATCTTTGCTCTCGCTTTATGCTTTGTTCTATGAAACAATAAATAAAATAGAGGCCAATATTACTTAGCGCTATTTTTTATTTTTTGCTTATAGGAATAGTCAAATTAATAATAGGTAGGTATCTATTTTAGTAAAACTGGTTTAGAGAGCGAGAATAGGTAAGCAAGTCGAACAGAATGATTTTTTAGTATCTTTGCTTATAAGCTATATTTTTGTCAATAAATTAAACGAATAGTAATGATAATTTAATATTAGTGTCCTGGATACATGAGTCTGAAGTATTATAAAAATATTTATTATAAACGGTAATAAGAATATAATTTAAAGGTGGTAGAGCCGTTACAGCTCGCCCGGGGAGGTACCACCGCCACCCTCATAACCCGCCGTAAAGCAACATGTTCTTCATGTATTGTGTTTCGGTTGGGGAGGTGTGGTTGCCAGATACACATTATTGGAGGCGAAGTCTTAGTCTTAGTTCTGTTATATTTTAGATTGGACGTGGTTGTCCATGGGCTGTAGTGACCACTTAACATCAGGTGGCCTGCATGCGCGTTTTTTACTCTTTCGCATATAATTTTCGCAAATAATTTGTTTTAAATATCTTATTTTAAATCTAAATTCAACCGTATACTAGTTTGAACATCCATTCTAATTAACAAATCTTGATATAGACTTGATTAAAAATGTAATTTAGATGCCACTTAAAATTCTATATGCACTCATTTCACTTAAATGTTACTATTATATTGTATAGAGGTTCAGAGAGCAGGACATACCTTTGAAATTTAATCTGCAGGGATAGTATCTGAGTAAAAGTGATGCGGTAGAAATTGCACGGAAAGACCAAAATGATAAAGGTTCCATTTTGAAAATTGCGTAACTAAATGTTAAAATTATATCTATATCTCAAATAGTAATTCATCATTGTTTCTAAAATTCTTATAATTAAACGTTAGGAGATGAGATCCGGGGGCCTTCGCACCTTGACATGACACACATTTGACCCATAAGACTATGCGTAACTGAGTGCTGCTCGGTCTAAGGAAATTTTAGATTGATGGTCGGTTATTATATGACAGGAAAGGCTAACACACAGTTAGGCCATATTATTATAAAGTGACCTATTGAACTTTTGAGGCAATTTTGCGGTCATATTAAAGCTAAATTGCTGTATAACCGGCAGATTGGTTTGAGTGATAGATCGGTTATTAATAGTTTTACGCAAATACATTAAAAGCAATATTTGACTATTTGTACTCTGCAAACCTCATCATTGGAGTTGTTACAGTAAATAGGACTTTAACGTCTAATTAAATTTTATATATAAATATCTATTATGCCAGCGGAATATTAGATGGCACCAGGTTATCAGTGTATTTTATGCGGAATATTAGATGACACCAGGTTATCATTGTATTTTATGTGGAATATTAGAAGACACCAAGTTATCAGTGTATTTTATGAGGAATATTAGATGACACCAGGTTATCAGTGTATTTTATGCGGAATATTAGATGACACCAGGTTATCAGTGTATTTTCTACCTATTAGTTTTCTACGTAATTAGTTAACTTTATATTAAAATTTTCTTGGAAATTTATATTATTCCATTTTATATTACTGCTTAGGGATTTTTCTGAAATTTATATTAATATCTAAGAAAAACTAAATTCTTCTGGAAAATATCACGACCAATCAATTAATCAAATGACATTATTAAGTTATAGTTAATCACATAATTACTTAATCCGGGAAATAAAATAACAATGCTCTACTTTAATTTTATATTTATAATAGTAAATACAAAAGGTTTGAATGATGCTTTCCTACTTGATTAGTGTAAAAAGACGATGTACCTTATTCCCATTGGCAGTGGCGATGAGATCTTCCATTAGGAGCTGGCCCCAAGCTGCCAGCATGCTGGTGACGTAGTCATGGTCAGCGGACTGGGTCAATTGGGCCACGGCCTGAACTGCCAATGCTGGCTCTGGAAGATGAGGCGGCGAGTAAGGTGTAGAGACGCCTGGCAACAAAAAAAATTCATTAAATAAGGACGCTTGAACTTTTAATGTATTTATGTATTATACTTAAATTGTTTCATAAAGTACAGACATATGGTATAGCTATACAGAAAACCGACAGGTCGGTATGGAGGTTCGTGAGTCTAGACGGAGAGATGAGTTTCCAGCGGGCTCACTAGCGGGGGAAATGTATTGAACCTTTTATTGAAATAAGTGGAGAAACAAACGAGCATGCGGCCTATCTGATGTTAAAATGTCACTGCGGCCAATGAAACTTCACATACAATTTCAAATAGGGTTAAAGTCCGAGGGCTAAAGTCCTAGTCTCCTGAGGACTAAGATGATCGCCTCGGTCCTAAATAAAGACGGTAAGAGGATCTCTCCAACCGAAAGACGAGCTATTATGCATTATAAGAGATTTGGGACCAAACCTGTTGATTAAGTTACTGTATAAAGAGATACTTAATATATTTAAATATTAGCTCATGTTAATATGTTGCAGTCAAAATACGTTACTCGATACGAAGATATTTATGTACTAATGGTTTATATGAAGACAGTGTATGTATAAATATTCTTAGTTTTATATGGGTAGATAGCAGAATATTTTATTAATTCATAGAATGTAGTTAAGTGAGCATATCATTTCTGTTTAAAGCCGAGGCGGACAGGTCTTTATCTCAAGTCAGACAAATTACAGGCTTTCAACGATTAGTGTTATTAAAAGAGATGGTTCATTTGATTTATTTATTTCTTAACTACAATGACGGGAAGAATGTTGTTGCAACATTGGATTCACTGGTGCTTTAAACTTACTTCGTGTTAGTCAACATCTTATAATGAAATTACGGCAGGTATTTTTGTCTGTCTTTTCTTGTATGATTATTTATTTGCGTCTAGATTTTTATATGAAATAGAAGTAGTGAATGATTAGAAAGACATTTTAATGTAAAATAATTATCTGCCGCCTTTTTTATTGCGAAAGAGTAAGAAACGGGCATGCAGGCCACCTGATGTTAAGTGATCACTGCAGCCCATGGACAACC
>DWON01010680.1:0-10631 GCA_018251015.1 Phocides pigmalion okeechobee
ACAGTTTATCGAGAGTGAGTGCCATTACAATTACAGGCGAGGACTGCAAGAAATTAACAACAGCGAGTTACATATATGTTTGAACTAGAATTGATTATATGACAAGTTCAAAAGTAAAAATACAAATTTATAAAATACAATGATTGAGAAACAAAATGGTAGATGATAAAAATCAATGTAAAATATTTATGTATTGAGTAGTTGGTAACACTTCCACTAGAGTTTATTACATACTAGTCTTTGTAGTGCAACACAAACTACTTAAACGTACCATTATGAGATAAAAGTGGCTTGAAACCTCGCTCCTTTATCTCCCTGCAAAGAAAACGAGTAGTTAATAGGGCAGATATTTAGGGTTCCGTACCCAATATTTAAAAAAGGAAACCTCGCAACTTGTGCCATACTAATATATGACTATTATACATAGAATAATATATATAGAATAATAGCTGGTTCATTCTCGCGCAGAGAATTGCGATCGCTATTCAACACGGGGACGGCTAGTGTTCTAGGCATCATGGGTATGGGCACGGACTCCCTTTGGATTGTTTAAGTTAGTCTTTTCCTATTACTATTATTCCTGTTACTATAATTAGTTTTAAGGTTTTCTATATTGTAATTAACATGCAAATTATATATAAAAAATAAAGAATAATTTATTGTATAAATGATCGAATAGTTTTACAACTAAACCTAACAACTTCTACGATCTGCATTTTATCAAGTATAATCCACATGCATATATGCAAATGTACACATATGTAGACAAAAACCGGTCCAACCGACGGTCGAGAGGAAGTAACATTATATGCCTTCGTATCTAGAAGTTTCTCGACACTTTGAATGCGGCGCTTGCATATTACATAGAGTCAGGATTGCGGCAGGCGGACTAAACTGGAGCTCTTTTCTCTAGACTGGAGATGCGCTGTGAATTCAAACAAATATTGTATTTTTTAGCATCCGTCTAGCATCTACGAATATTCAGACGTTGTTTCCGCCCGCATTCTTGTAGCACCGACGTAAACACAGCACTTGTTTTCGCCCTGAAACCATACAGATTTGTACGTACAACAAGGTGTGTACAAGCCGCAAGCGCTTTGCACCAAGTAATACACTGCAGTGTAACTGTTGTACGCGGCAGGGAAAGTGTTGAACATTCTAATGCCTGTTAAGGCGTATCGTGTTTAACTAGCTCACGTTAATGACATCGAACGAAACTAACCGGACACTCCCTATGGTTCGTGGTTTTTTTTTAAGTTTAATAAGTAGAAAACAAACAGGCCATCTGATGTTAAATATTTTATGCAGCCCATAGACATCTACGTCTAACTTCAAACAGGATATAGCTCTGTTTGACGTCGTGCAAAGATGCATTGCTACTCCTGAGGACTGAGATGGTCTCCTCGATTTTAGGTGTAACCGGCAAACGCACCACTCTAACCGATTCTCATGCTGTCTGGCGGTTTATGAGGTCAGTCGTGGTACCACACCGATCGAATTATAGTTCTGCCACCTGGTAAATCTACATAATATGTGACTCTTATATGAACCTCTGATGAGACAGAATTTCTATTTCCACTATCCTGCTCCATCATCAGACCTTGGTCATATTCAGCCATCTGCATATATCCAATGACATAAATTATGTAGGTAAATAATGAAACATGAACCACACAACGAAATCTGCTTAAAAAACCACAATCAACTCGATTCACCTCTCAGTTTCAGTTCATACATCATCTCTTAAACTGATACATCTCTTAAACATATGAATCCACCTGTGAAATAAATATATAATTGTACTCCCTGACGCAACTAAAAATCCTGCTGATCAAACAACTAATTATCGGTCACCTAAACACTAGACCAAACATTGTGTGTGTATATATATATACACACACAAGTATAAAAATAAGTGGCGTTTGTTTACAACCGGAAATTACTCATAAGTAGCAAACCGCATTACCTTTATGGTTTTATTGTTATAATAACCATTTATCAAACATTTTTGCGATAATTTTAACGACTTCTTGAAACCATATCAATATTTATTTATAAACAAATCCATTGTATTCATTGATATGATGCATTCACACAAGCATATCGCATAAGCTGTCGTAGCTGCTAGATTTATTTATTATTCTTTAGGAGACAGAAGACTCTAACTTATTTATTTATTTATTCACCGGCAAAAAGGGTTTATCGCCACTTAAACTAATTGCCAACAAACAAAAGAAAAGGAGAAAGAACAAAAATACATTTAAACATATTATACACTACACGAAAAACATCAACTAAGTGAAATTATTAATAAAATCAAAACAATATTTAAAAACTAGTAATGAGTATCCTCAGAAAACCTAAGATAGGTAGTCTATTTAATAATAAATAACTTTAGAAACAACTTTATTTGCTATTTAAATAATGTATTGTAAACTTTATCATCAATTCCTTAAAAATTGTTAGGCTATAATAATAAAAGAACAGAGTCTGTGTGGCTGACAGGAAAATCTAATAACAATAAAAATGGCAAGCTTATATAAACGCCCCTGCGATTTGACCTCCACGATATAAAGCGTAGTGTAGTCTTCAAATTAACTGACATTTTCTAAAATCACGCCGCCAAAAATAGCAAAGTATTTTTAGCGTACACCGAAAAAGAGAATGTTCTGAATTCGAATCAGTTTTTAGTTTACTATGAGAATTTTTGATGGAACTTGTACGCAAAAATAGGAGATTATTTTAGTTGCTGCATGCCTTTTGGTACTTTTTTGGATCATTGGGTCCACAACTCTATACACAACTAGCGATATATAAAACTTTGCTCGGGTAAAAACCAATGTAACAATGCATTAATACAAACTTTAGATCTTTTAATATTATTATTACTTCAGATTTATTAGTATGTTATAAACTTTTAGTATAGAAATTACTTTTTAGTACTCATTTACGATACGTAAAGAACCTGTAAGCAAAATTTCAGAATTCTAGATTCAGCGTTTTCAGTTCTGTATCTCGCCTTAATATTTATATACACATACATATTAAAAAATAAGAAGCATATAATTATACTGTTAGTATTCTTAATATCTAAGCATTTTTTTAATTGTCTCATTACTTTGCAAAATCTTTCAACCAAAGATTCCATCCAAAAATATCTAGGCTTCTTACGTAAAAATAAAAAAATGCATCTCACGCGGCAAAAATAACGCAGTTTGTCGTACTAAAACAAAGGCAGAAGGCAAACAGGTCAAAATGTTTATCGTAAGAGATACGTAATCTTATCCATAAACTTTACATAATATAATTTGCGAACCACGTTTTTTATCAGTTCGTGTCACGCGTTTATGTAGAAATTTAAATTGATTCAATTTACTTAGGTATACGGCGAACATGAAATATATATCTATAAATATACATGTATACATGAGTAAGTGACTGACCGACACAAAGATCAACGCATAGCCGGAAACACTAAATCTAGAATCGTGAATTTTTGTAGACAGGTTTTTTATGTAACGTAAGTGAAAATGAATAGAGGAATTTTGTAAATTCCACTCTTTGCGAGTAAAATAGAAGTTTTTTTTTTTATTTTGATGCCTTTATAGATTTGCTTCAAATAAACATATGTAGGTATAGGTATAGTGTGAAAATAAAGCTACGTTATTTATTGGATCATAATATCTATATAATATATATTTCATATAATATCTACTTTTGCTCGACCAAATCTGTGGGTAAAATTTAGTCTTAGAATCACGTTGTACGAATTTTTAAGTATATGAATGTAGTGGATGCATTTTAGCACAGATAAAATTTATACCAATAAGAAGCGCAGTAAGCTAAAATATGAATATAGTCCTCTTTGGTAATCAAAAGAGTTACACAATTAAGTAAAACGTTATTTCTATCTCCCTCGACGTCCTTCAAAGTTACAAATGTTAGAAAGTGACAGAAACGTAAAACTTAACAGTTTAACTTTATTAGTAAGACGGAACGTGTAACAAATGTAATTAAATCACTCAATTAAAACATTCATTATTTACGTTAAAACCGTCAATGTCAAACTCGCCATAAGCTAATTGTCTGTGGCCAAACAGTTGGACATTACCGCCAAAGGATTTTAAATGTCAAATTACTGCACGAGATAAAAATATGGATTTTATGTAAGTTTAATGCTAATTCTATTCTAGTTTGCGGAGTGTGAATACAAAATGCTTTTAATTAAATTATTAAACAAAAAAAGCAATGAATTACGGTCGAATTTCGACAACGTTATCATATAACAGAAAACAGTTGACGCTTTGGATACCGAATCGTAATTACATTACTAAAGATGAGAGTATAAGGAAATTCAATTGTAAATCGTAAAGAATTTGCAAAATTGTGTCCGCAAAGAAACTTGAGACGCTGTATCAAACTTAGTTCACAGTTATCGGTTACATTCGGCTGTTACGAGCGGGCGAAAGTTGGTCCAATCGGGTGAAAGTGATCGCAAGAAAGCAGTGGAACAGCTTCTGAAGCCTGCCACTGCGGTTGGGGTCCTGCCGAGCGCCGGTTTATTCCGCATGCGGTTTTTTGCTAAGGTTGCAAACATTATTTCTGTTGATTATTTTTGAGTATTTTATTTTGTAAAAATTACAAAAGTAAGAGCATGGCACATTACTCTGATATTTCGAAGTGCAATAATTTTATTATTACTTGCTTTATCGGTGTAGGTAAACATCGGGAAAAAACCTACAAAGCCTGGGATTTATTCACCAAGCTCTGAAGGTGTGATGTGAAGTCTAACATTTTGCACTTGTTAACATGGTAGAGTATTGCCTAACTCATCTCTTTCTGAGAATAGTTCCTCACCTAGCAATGAAATAATAATGGTTTAATAATACAGAGTATGAATGTCAGGTATATGTCAGATTATAAAGATATTTTTTTAATAATGCACTACAGTAAAATCTTCATCCTATTTTTGTGGCAAGACTTCACTCACTGTCACTTTAGTTTTTGAATAATCACAATCAACAAGCAGGAATGAAGTCCTATCTGAGGTTGTATATTCTTCTTACTGGAAATCAAGACTACCTTCTTACTACTGGAAATCAAGACTACCTTCTAAATGTAATTAGCAACCACATCTTTTCAACCAAATCGTAAACGTTACTTCACAGTAGACTATGAGGGGCAGTTTGGTGTTAATCCAGTTAAACTATAGTTCTATGTCAAATGTACAAAAAAATATAGATTTTACAATGATGTAAATAAACAAGTATAATTTTAACTACAACCATATTTGACAAATTTGTATGTTGATATTGTCTGGCTGATCAAGGTATACTTTTTCAACAGCACATACCATGTTGCCAAACCTAAACTGACGGGGGAATTGTATTACTGGTTCAACAATTGTACTAATCACTTGAACAAGCGAGAATGAGGTAAATAAAATAAATACTGTATGCATGGTTGATAACCCTAAGCTACACATAACTAGTATTACAAGAGTTTATTGAAAACAAGATATAGATATATACAAATACTGCCAGTTATGAAACAAAAACAAATATTCTCCATATCCTACAAGTAGGCTAAGAATAGGTATATAGACCACTGTCAATTATTATCTTCTATTAGCTTTTACCCACGGCTTTGTTTGCATTAAAGCTCTCAGATCATTTCAAAGATCATTTCTTTCCAATAGAACTGAATCAATATTATTCTGTATTTAAAAATTACGACATACATACAATGAAGTTGCAAAAACTGAAAACATGCTTTATTGAAATAATTTACTTCAACAAAAATTAAGTTTTTTGTCTAACATGTCTACAAAATATGTTTTATTATTGTTATTTTTTTAATAAAATCTAATGTCCTTTTTAATATGTCTATAAATATTTGTACAAAGTTTAATGATAATCGGTTGAGTAGTTTTAGCATAGCAGGGAAGTAGCCCTCTACTAACCCCTGTTAGCATACAAAATTACATAAAAATCATAATGATTTATGTGCCCAAAATAACATGTGTTATTTATTAATTATATGTTTGTATAATAAATATCTGTATGGTATAAGTTTACAAATAGCGTAGGAAGCAACTGAGAAGTAATCTTTGGTATTTGAAAAATTCAGATATTCTGCATAGTTATTATGCTACGCCATGTTCACCGGCCATCCTGACATCGGAATGGCCGGTGAACCTAAAATGTCGTTTTTATTCTAAATTATGAAGGAAGCAATGGGAATACACTTGGAACGTTTCGACACTATTTGAGAGCTAAATACGACTGTTCATTGCCCATTCTTACGCACACAATTCTCAATTTAATTTCCAATACTTGCATAACTTTAAAAATCAAACTGCATATCTGTGATTCAAATCCCAGTCTCCTCATCTGAGAGGCCAGAATCTTACCACAAAGCTGTCACTACTTAGTATGTACAACATATTTACATTTATGTCCAAAGTAATTATTATTTCTTAAGGATATAAGGATAATTATATTGAATATTGTATACCTCACATAATAGAAGCACTTATTGAATATTACAACATATAATGCAATATTTTCATAAAAGTATTTGCATGTATTCATAAGTAGTTAACCATTATGGTTAACTTTGTAAAGTACAGCTACACTTAGAGAACTGTAATCTATCATATATATAAAAGACTAATATGACGGACAGACCCAGTGATGAACAGATGAAACTGTCGAACCTATGAAAACTGGATTTTTCCTGATAGAATACATATATAACATATCAACCCGGCCCAGCTTCACTTAGGTAATAGTCTACATTTACTTGCATAATTTTTCTTTCAGTTGTTACCTAATTGCATTTAATTACTCATCCAATTTACAAAAAAACTCAACTTATGCGCCAAACCTTCCTCAGGAATCACTCTGTTGTTGGAACTGTGTGAAAATACTTTCAGTACTTTTTGAGTTTATCATGAATAGACATACAGACTGACGGAACAGGGGAGCTTGTTTTATAATATATAAAGATTAACAAATTTTGGCAATTCCATCTTTAAGAGAGTGAATGCAAATTACTAATTTGTGTAAATTGTTATGTCTTGTATTCTTATATCAACTTCAAAAAGAGCAAAACCATAGGATGAACCTATAATCATCATAAACATAGTTATATATTGGTTAACTTTGTAAAATACTTCACGACACAAATAATGCTAAAAATGAACATTAAATTATTTACAACCCTGTTTATGTTGTAAAAATGCACAAATACAATGTATTCTTTATAGTTTTGAACTAACAGGAAGTTATTTATAAACAACCGTTGAATACTACACTTGCATATTAACTTTCATAATTGTTAGCAATTATTATTTGACTTAAGAGATTAATTAACAGCTTTAGAAGGAAGGAAAATATTGTATCATATACCGTTTTTAAGTTGAAACTAAACTGCTTGAGGATTTTTGTATCATTTTCCAGTGTTCGTAATGCTTATCATGCTATACTTGAGTAGCATGTAGGTGTAAGGCTGAGGACCGACTAGGAGTTCACTAAACAGCAAGGCCCAGGCTACCTATGGGCATACAATTCGGACTTCGAACTAAGTGGAACTTTTGTACTGAGACATTCTATAATACAATGTTTTTTTATATATATCACCAGGGTAGCATACAAGCTTGCAAGTCATCCATCCAATGTATGTTTTCATTGCAGTTCACACACATCCTCATTCAAATACAAACAGGGTCTATAACCCCATCAGTTAAACCATACAGTTTTTATGACCTTGCAAGTGAAATCACTGCAAAATAAATGTTCCCTTCAAACCAAAACACTACACTGTTGATACAAGACAATAATTGAGTGGCTAGAGGGGTGGCTAACATGCCGCTGCAAACAAATGACAATAAAATCTACAACCTTCCAAAAACAAAGTACTGTTTTTTTATTAATTTGTCAGCTAACAGCAATTATGTCTATCCTTCACACATATTTCACAACAACTAACACATTATATGGAAATGACAACACAATGGTTATTAACCCAGTTCTCATGGGAATGTCATTGTGGCTTTTCATCACTCGCAGTTGATAAAGCTATAGACCGATCACATTTACAAATTATGCATTTGAATGATTAATTTTCAATTTATATCAACTACTAGCTGTACCCGAGACTTGGTTTGTAGTAGCATTAGTTATTCCTTATAACATCAGTTGTTTGTCAGTTAAAGTACTACAATTCATAACTTTTGATTTGAAATAAAAATATCAGTAAAATTATGCTTTGTACTTGTTGAGCTTTGACAATACTTGAAGAAACAGAATAATGTTGGCATAGCAAAACAAGACACTTTTTTGTAGTATTTCATCTCTGCTACTTTTTCCAGAATTTCTAAAAAAGTTTATTTAGGTTTTTAGATACATCGACACTTTATTTCAATCAGCACAGCAGTTTGACTGTAATAAACAAACAGACAAAGTTACTTCTAGATTTATTAACAGTATGGATGACTAATTGACATTGGGAGCTGGGGAGGACCTTTGTATGGGATGCAACATGCGTTGATACGTTGGCCCCTTCTCGCCTCGGCAGAACGGTGTCGAGGGCTGGAGCTGGGGCGGAGGCTGCAGAGGAGGCCAAGCGGCGTAAATATGTCTCACTAGGCAGTGATTACGTATTTGTTCCGCTTGGCTTTGAAACCTTTGGCCTGTGGGGTCCGCGTGCCAAAAAATTTTTCAAACAAATAGTACCACGTTTGAACAATGCTGTTGGTGTCAAGAAGGCTGGCTAATATCTCGCGCAGAGAATTGTGATTGCTATCCAGCACGGGAATGCAGCTAGTCTTCTTGGAACCATGCCGCATGTGCACCGACTCCCTTTAGATTGTTTAGGTTAGTTTTTATTTTAATTAGTTTTAAGATTTTCATCATTGTATTCTATATTAATGTTGTTACAATTATGTTATTGTTAAAATAATTAAACTCATTGCCCTAGACGATATGCATTAATACTTAAACATAAGCTGACCAAGCAAATATTTACCTAG
The DNA here is from genome assembly GCA_018251015.1 of Phocides pigmalion okeechobee. NCBI lineage: Eukaryota > Metazoa > Arthropoda > Insecta > Lepidoptera > Hesperiidae > Phocides > Phocides pigmalion. The sequence continues at coordinate 9,035 of DWON01010680.1, forward strand.
AACTAGAAACCCCCAGACACTACTCTACGATAACAAAAACAAAACTAAATTTAAGCATGACAGACTTGTTTAAAGACATTAATACCTCATTAAGTATTCATTGAACATTCAATAGATATGAAGTTGGTAAGAAGGTCATTTAATAGTAATGAAAATATTAAGCATTTTTTTTAATATAATCTTAATGAGTAAAAAGTTTCAATTTTTTTTTTACGGTTTTTGGTTGGTTTCCCTTTCAAATGAAATGGTAATGTATGCAAATAGATCAATGAAATTATACGATATATAAACAGTTTTTTGTCTGTCAATTACTTGGTAATTGAATACCCAGAAATGTCTTAAAGCAAAAAATTCTCGGACTTATAAATAGTGTAATATCTAGATGTCCATATACAAAAGTATCTGTCTTATATACTCCACAATGGGGGATGCCTTATAAAGTACAAAATTATGGCATTAATCAGGCATAACATACTCATTTCTCTCTTTTCTTAATGTACAATCTATTATATTGCATCTATTATGAGGTTGTGGTGAACAATGACCAATTTTCAAAATGTCCAATAGCTCAATTCTTAGGAAGTCCAACTCGTCAAATAATATTATTATTTATAATTGGACATAAATTACATGTTATTTGAATTTTGCCATTGAAAAATTTGATATATTGTAAATATGATTTTGTGATTTGGTAATTTCATGGCCAATGGACATTTGTTTATTTTTCTGTTGTTAAAGTAGCTAATGAATATGCAGTTCAACTGATGTTAAACCCAACCTCAACAAACCTCTTAAAGGTGGTAGAGCCGTTACGTTAGAGCTCGCCTGGGGCGGTACCATCTTCATGAATTGTGTTTCGGTTGCGTAGGTGTGGTTGCTGGATACACATTATTGGAGGCGACCATCTTAGTCCTCAAGAGTAGGAACGCATCCACATCCATCCTTAGATAGAACTTGTGTTCTATTTGAGATTGGATGTGGTTGTCCATGGGCTGCAGTGACCACTTAACACCAGGTGGCTTGCGTGCCCGTTTCTTACTCTTTCGCAATAAAAAAAAAATACTATCCCAATTAATATTTTTTATTTATTTGATCAGCATTGTTCGCAGTAAGTACGCTATTTAAAACTGCAAATGATTCCATGCGACACAGACATATTTCACATTAGCCCGCAAAGAAATGCATTATCGACACGAAAGCGGAACTTTTTACGGATTTTCATACGAGGTTGTCCCACCCGTGACATGGGAGCAAGCTACAAACAATGGGACAGCGATACTTTCCCATGCAATAACCATGTGTTGCGCTTATTGATGGCATTCATAACGGATTTCCTATTTCGCACGGCAATGCAGTTCCGTTTAAACTGTACTAATGCACCCAAAACAAAGTATTTGCATGTCATAATTCTAATACTATCTTCTACCCAACGGTTGCTTGGCGGAGATCGGTACGTAAGCGATAAGGCCGCCTTTTGTATTATACAACAAATTTGTTATATTTTTATTTGTATACTAGCAGTACCCTGCGCGCGTTGCTACGCCACTAATTAAAATAAATTTGAAGGAAAGACATTACACAAAAATTCAATTCAGTT
>DWON01010681.1:0-10631 GCA_018251015.1 Phocides pigmalion okeechobee
TGATTTTACATGTTATTCATTTTTAAATTAAAATTAATAAAAAAATATATATCAACTATTAGCTTATTATCAGGTTGAGCCTAAGCTTTAAGGTAACTTAAGTTATGTTAATTATATTGTAACATTTTTCTACAGTGTGGATACAGCACTTACACAATTGAAGTGATGCGGCGTCATGTCCTCTCACACGTGGAAGACAAACCACACAAGTGCACGTTGTGTAGCCGCTCCTACATCCAGCCCTTGCAGCTCCAACGCCACCTGGAGAAGCATGCTAGCAACACGTGCAATGAATGCGGCGCCACCTTTAAGTCTAAAACAAAGTAAGTTTCATTTGCAATTACAATTCTAATTCATGCTTAAATATTATTTTTATTGTAGTAGAGCTGTACAACTGTTTTCAAATCCAATTACATTTACAGAATATTAAAAACTATATGTAAGGTAATTTCCTTCAATGGTATTGCTTTTTAATTTTCAATTCCAAATTGGTTCTTCCGATTGAATTAAAAAAATCGTAAATTTTTGTAATATATTACAATTAATTTAAGTTTTAACCACCTGGGTTAAATATAAATAAACAACAGAGTTAAATAAACGGAAAATTAAATTAATATAAGTAGTGAATGAACAGCAGTTTTTTCTTCAGTTATGATCAAAATGTTAACTATCTTTCCAGATTGATTATGCATACCAGAGCGCACTTGGGTCACAATAAACTGATTTGTCCTATCGAAAACTGTGCTACAGGCAAAAGGGAATATAGTTGTTTAAGCAGTCTTCAAAATCATATCTTAAGGATGCATTCAAATGAGAAAGGTAATTCTAACATTATAATTTCAATTTTGTATAATTTTTCGTAATATATCAATGTGTGTAGTAAAAAGTGTTTCGATACAACCCTTTACTAAAAGATTGCATCAAATTTTGCAGATTGATTTAATCCTCCCTCACACATGAGTGTAATGGGCTGGATAATTTGACAATCTATTAAAATCTATTTATTGTTTATTTCTATAAACTGGAAGCATACAATTCATGTGATTAACTAAACACAACAGAACAGGAGTCAGATTTGAATTTGATCACAGAGGCATTCCCACTCCTAAGTACTAAGATGGCTGCCTCATTTGTAAATGAGCCAATTTTTATATCAAAATGCAACAATTGCTTAACGATAGAAATGGGTCTGGCCATGGAACCTATCCACTCAGACAACACTGATTCTACCACCTTGATACAAAACACTTCAGACCTTATCCAAATGCCTGTATATTTCTTTTATTTTGTGATGTTTATTTTTCACACTGATGGAGGATTTTCCGTTTTAACCCTGCACATATCTTCCAATTTGCCCATACTAAAATAATATTACAGGATACGCATGCGAGGTGTGCTCGAAGAGTTTCAAGAGCGAGGTGAACATGCGCCGGCACATGAACACGCACACGCTGGAGCGGCCGCGGCGCTGCATGTACTGCGTGACGGCGCGCGCTTACGTGCGCGGCCAGCAGCTCGTGCGCCACGTGCGCCGCGCGCACCCAGTCGTCTTCCGTGACCACCTCGACCGCGTGCGCCAGGTCTTCGTGAGTACTCTTACTTTATACTTTCTCTTCACCCATGTTCTTCCTTATATTATTAAGTATATTATCTAACAAGACAACTACCTGGTGTCTATCCATATATATACTTATAATCATTATACATGTAACTCAGCAGCCAAGAAGTAGATAGGGTCGTGGGCTGCACAGATCTCAACTTTACGGCCAATCCAATACAATTCACTGCCGCACAAGAACATTTGAATTACCCGAAATAATACACAGATCATGTGTTGCTACTTGTAAAGATTCATCAAGTCGTCTTATAAGTAAGTGAACCGTAACTACACCTTTTTCATCGAAAGTAAGAAATACTTCATACTAGAAATGGATGTGGAGGTAATGCCTCTTATTAAAATCGTACAGGGTCCTCCAGCTGGCTTGTATCTAAGATAGCGTTAGGGATGGAACTACGAATTTAACGAAACAATAATGTCACATACATTAGTATGTAGACCGTGGTGCCAACGTATTCAAGTAAAGCAGTACCAGGTATTGTTCCCAATCCTGGTAATGTTGTTTGGGAAAACTAGTTATTTTTAAAGCCGACCCTGGTAATGAACGAAATATATGCAAATGACAAAGTTGCATCCAAAATATTTGTTATTATTTTCAGGGCTCTAACTTGGGGACAGACAGAGTTAGTAAATCGGAGTTGGAGTCTATTTTGAATGTATTGGATGCGGAAACTGACCGTATACTGGAAGGCTACGGGAACGGCGTATTGTATGGAGGGATTCAGGAATCGAAAGAACCAGATGATGTTGCCGAAGAGGTGGTTTTAAAGGTAATCATTTTAAGATTAGCCTTCTTATGAAGCCGGTTACCATCTTTACGAATAACCGCTGTCAATATCGACTATGCCGTCATGTTAATTTAATTAATTAATTAATTTCCAGGCTGAGTATACCCAAAAACTGTTTTCTAATATCTTAATAAATCGACTATGGCACTTATATTTACATTGCCACTGTATCTGTCTCCCGTGGATATGCTTCCCGCGCGCGGCGTGCCTGCTTCTGACCGAATTGATCACACTGTCAGCATTTTTAGTTTGATATTCTCAAAGACCATTGTGCTCCAGACGTATAGACACAACAGCGAAAAGTCCCTTAAAACATTTCTGTATTTTCTCAATATAAACGTGTTCACCTTCTCCAACATAAATTAAAAAAAAAAAAACAAGATAATACTGATTTAACTATTAAAATATATTTGCAAATGCCATAATTAATGTGTTGCTAATTTGTTACTCACTCAATGATTATAGTGCACAATATACATATACATTTTTTTTTTTTTATTATTCTTGTAGACTGAAGAAAGTCCCTTAATGAGTGAAGAAGAGTTGGCAGAGAGTCTAAGTGAACTACTTGAGCAGCTAATTGACAAGGACACACGGGAATGCTTTGGGTGGCCAGATGAGTCTGTTGATAACGTATGTATCTTCATGGTAATATGAAGGGGGTAGTTCTTCGATGTTTGCCATTAGTAGTTTTATCACAATCCTACTTATAGTAGAAATGTATCGCTGCTGTATACTTGTTTTAAAAGGTGGAAAAGCATACTTACTCTTTCGTAAAGTAGTAAACTGATCTGTAAGCTATTTCAGATAAAACTTTCGTTCTATCGGTCGCAGATGCGTTGCTACCCCTGAGTCCTACGTTGGAACATCTTGAGTAAGTGTATTTCACTTGCCCGTAACATTTAAACTAAAACGCAAGACTTGTTTACGTACGATATACGTACGTGTGATTGCGGTCTTTGTAGAGTCGTATTGTGAAGGGTTATCTATTTCTTTATTGGCACCTGAAAATAATAGTATAATAGTATACTATTATTATTTTTATAGCTTTGTTCACAGAATACATAGCTTACAATTACCAACAGGTTTTACCAACTTCACACAAACTGACGCTAAAAACTTGACAAGACCAGGAATTTTCATTAATTAAAACGTAAACTGAGGTATTGGTTATTGAATTGAAATCATTTATAATTAAATGTGGATTAACACTTTCTCTGCGGCGTACAACGCTTGCGGCTTGTACACACGTATGTTGTAGGTACAATCCATATGGATTACGGGCGAATAAAAGTGCTGTGTTGACGTCGGCTTTACAAGACTGAATACGATACGATGAAAAATACAATATTTTAGGGAATCAGTTGACGCATCTTCATTCTAGAGAAATAAGCTCCAGTTTAGCGCCGCCTTCCGCAACGCTAACCTGGTCTAATGTTAGAGTGCTTCAGTGAAATTGTTAAATAAGTTTCCTATATTTATATTCAGGTGCTGGAGAAAGTGATCGAGCACTGCGGCGCGCGCGCGGCCGACCGCGACAAGTGGACGCGCGTGCAGCGCCTGCGCGAGAACGCCAAGCACCTGTTCCTGTACGTGGTGGAGGACGAGGCCGTGGAGCGCATGCTGCACACGCACACCATTGATCAGATCATCAAGCACATCTTGGCGCACCGGCCACTCGACGATGAAGATGAGAAAAAGATCAAGTAAACCCACACCAACAGAAGCTGCGATAGCCTAGTAAATAGCATACCGGCCTCACGGACGGGAAGTCTAAGGCCCGAATCCCAGAGATGCACCTTAGATTTTTCGAAGTACGTATTAGAAATAAATAATCGCTTAGATTAACGTTGAGAGAGTTCCCACGACTATCTTAGTACTCAGGAGTAACAATGTACGACCACAGATGCTATTTCCGCCTTGTTTGAGGATACATGTGAATATTCACGCACTGCAGCCATGAGCTATGTGGCAAGCATGATTGGGTACCACTCTTTCCAATTTTATTTTTTAACAATAGACGAAATATATTAACTAAATTAAACAAAATGATGATTTTGCATACACCAATCATAGTGGCTGTAGTGTGTTAAGCCGGGTTGCGGTCCCCTGGCCCTCATAGTGTGATTGCATTTGCCTTATTACAAGGAGCCTTAATATAATTGTTGCATTAGAATTAATTTTAATTATTATTTTTACTATCATCCTATCCTATCGTCCATTATTATATGGACTTTGGATGATATATAATTTGTAATAGTAAAGCTGGGAATACACTATTACAGAAAAATATATGAGGAACACATAAGACAGTCAATGTAAGGACTGTTTTTATATTAGACAAAAGGTTTAAATTGGGTACAACCAGTGTGTTGTGAGAGGATAACTGAGAATCAATAAATTACGATAGTTTTGGATGGGTCTTTATACATTACAAAGTGAATCTGAAGTGCGGTTGTTGTGTATATTATTTTTTATATCAAATTCGTATGGGGATTAAAGATTGATTTTTATTTGTCCTTTTTAAGTACACAGTAAATTTGTAATAGGATAATCTGATCAATTTTGTAAAATAAGTAACTAAATATTGCTTTGTTTTTGTGGCAAATTTTGTATTCATTTCATATATACATTAAAATATTTATACACCACACAGAATGGATAAATACTGTAAATAAACGCTATGATGGACTCATAATGGGAATCATGTCGATCAACTATTATAAATAAAATTGTAAATTTCTTCCTATTGGTGAGTTAGTGAACCAGAGTAACAACCAACAAAGACGCGCGAAGAACGTCTCACTCTAGTCTCACGTCATCAACTTTCATCACATGGGTAAATGTCTGCATCCGCAAAAAAATCGTGTAAATTAAAGCGGATGCGAATATGGATGAAGATTTATAAAACTTTGCCAGTAATCAGCATTTGTAGATGCGTATGCGAGTATTTACAACATCCCTGATGTGTGATTGTGATAGTGATGATGTTTGACAGATAATAATAATTATTATTTTCTTATTAAAAGTTAATATGACATTTATACAAAATACTAGATAATTTGTGTCAGGGCCCTATTCTGGTAGCTGTTAAGAGATATCCGATTAATTTCATAATTATTACATTTAATATTCTTTAGTTATAGCTTAATTTAAAATAGCAGTAGTTGATCAAAATACTTTCAGTGTAAAAATCTTTGAATACCATTAAAATGTACGTAAATCAACTAAACTTATTATATATTATTTGCCATGATGTTTTCTTGTATTTCTTGTTCTCTTTGCAATTATGTTTATTTGTATTATTATAAGTTAAAGCTTATTTGTTATACCGCCCTACAGGGACGTGCCTTATTTTTTTTTTAATCTACACATTTTACATGACATTCAATATGTTTTTAAATATCCTGTTATATTTATATATCCTAAAACTCAATTTTGTTTTTATTCAGAATACAATAACAGATTAATATGGAAAATAATGTTTTATTAAACCTGTAAACTTAAGTGACAAAGGATGTTATGTAATCATTCCATAAAAGCGTTTATAATTCATTGCAATATAATATTAAATTGTTAAGTCTATTTAGATGTATTTTACTATTGTTATTATATTAGATAGAAAAAATATAACATGGTGATTTACTTGTGTAATGGTTTTATATTTAACTTGGTTTATGGATTTTATATAAGATAATAAAAATTGTTAAATTGTTTTATCATGATAATACATATTCTATACTCAATCGAATGTATACTTGTTTTAATTCCCTTTAGTTTCCTATCTATACAAATATTTAAGCTCATGAGAATAGCTTCGTCGGTAAGTTATATGCAAGCATCATAGGCATAGCTTAGAAATAGAAAAAAAAACATTATGATGTCCAATTTATATAAAAGAACTTTAAAAATATTTACAAAATGTGATGTATCCTTTAATTAAAACATTACGAAAACGTAAGGAATTGCTAAACGGTAGAGAGCTATATTTTAAAATTTGTCCGCCACAAAGTGAACTAGTTGAATTTTCAGGTATGCAAAGCACAGAAACATTAATTATAAGAAACGTAGTAAGTTCAATATATAATTGTTCTCTTGAAGCTGCTAAGTAATCATTCTTCTTATAAAAATTCCTAAGAGTAAAAAATTGCACTACACAGGGAAGTATGCCACATTAGTAACGTAACGAGTAAAAAGGTTCACTTAGAAATATACTTTATGTAACTATAAAATTATATCTGTAAGCGTTTTTGAGAATAAAATAAATTAAATGCCCAAGATAAACATATTGATAATTTAATATAAAACATAAACAAAAGATCATGACCTTTATAGACTACTATTAGAAACATTACGTAAAACGGATAATTACAGTGACAGCCCCTACCCAGCTGATTTGACAGTTTGAATTGACATTGACTTGTTTTTAAGTATAAAAACCTATTTTAGTACCCACTTTCACCAAAGTGTAACAACCATTTAAATACATTTATCTAGTTGTAAAGAGTTAACGTGTATTGAGTTTATTTTATCAAAATGACTGCCAATGCGCCAGTTATTATAAAATTGTTGGCTTCCTCAGTATCGGTCGCTTCCAGAGCTGGAAAGATTGTTAGAGATGTTATGAGTAAAGGGGAACTTGGCATCGTTGAAAAGGTATTTTTGTTGCATAATTATCTATTACTTTTATTTATTATATGGGCATTAAAAGAACACTCTATAATAGATAACCATACAACCTCCCAAACTTCCTAAGGTTGACCTCAGAATATCCCATGTCTACTTGAGAACATCTATCAGAATAGTAATTATTTTTTATGAAATTGAGGAAGCAAAAGTGTCTTATTTCTAATTTTTTTTATGAATTACAATCCTGATTAAGATAGGCTACCTTATACAATCATGTACGAAAAGCTTGTGTAAGTAACTGTGCCTTACTACTACATTTTTACAGCAGTAATATTAGTGATAGTATGGTTATTTTAAGGTAGAAATAGGTTTGGAGGTGGTAATGCCATAATCCAACTACAAAGGATTGTAAACTTGCAAAGCTGCACTGATGCTATATAATAGAAATAAATGAGCAAAATAATTGCCTTACTTTTTGGTAATAATACTTTATTATTGCTTTGTTTTAGGGTAAAGATGACTATCAAACGGAAGCTGACAGATCTGCTCAAAAATGTATTATAGCTTCATTAGCTACTCAGTACCCTAAAATCAACATTATTGGTGAAGAAGAAAGTATTGACGAGGTATGTTATAATAAATAGTTATTAAATAAACTGTAAAAGAAAATAAAATAAATAGGAATGAAAAGATAGTACTTTTTAAAATGATCAATGTACAATCGGTTTTAATTTAAATACATATTTTTAAAACGAAATCCGTCTAATTTTAACTTAAACTGACCATGTAAAGTTCCTACAAAAAAATAGTTTGACCTTAACTATGTCCATTCTATTTACAGCAAGTTTTTATTGGAAACCAAAACTAATTAATTCTCAAGGTAATATGTTATTATGGCATGTAGACCTTTTATATTTTTAATTTCAGATGGATATTTCCAGTGATTTCATTGTGGCAGAGAAAGATAATGAAATAATGTCTTTAGAATGCCCTCAAAATCTCAAAGGTTTAAAAGAGGAAGATATTGTGGTGTGGGTTGATCCCCTTGATGGAACTTCCGAATATACGCAAGGTTCTATTTTTTTATTATTTAAGAATAGAAAAGTGATTATATTTTTCAATTTTCGAAATACCACTGTATGCCTGATTATGATTATAAACACATAAAATAAGAATTTATTATAGAATATGATACACTAATTGATTATAAAGATAAACTTTTTACTGTGTGTACTTAAGTGAATGTGTTGTTTTATTCAACATATTATTAACAAAAACTTGGTTACAATAAGTCTGTATTCAATATTTAGATTAAAAAATTCTAGGTGCCCTTATGTTGAAGAAAGATCCTTGGGAAAGATGGAGAATGTATTTGACTCATCCACTTATCAGTATAAAGTGGTATTTAAGTTTACTACAAGCAAATTATGGTAAATGGACAATTTGTGAATACATACAAAGTGTACATAATAGGTAGAGATCTTTTTATAAACACCATAGAAAACTAATGTATTATACTCTAACATTGTACATACATTTTGTATGACTAATTTTGTGATCTAATTGCATGTATCACATTTTGTTGTACATAATATTGCAAAAACATAGCAATGTTTGTGTGGGGTAAAGAAATGAATTCTTGCATGTTGCATGGTTGATAGAGTTAAGCACTTAGAAGATATTTGAAATAATTGTTTTAGGTTTTTTGGAACACGTAACTGTTCTTATTGGTATATCGGTAAATGAAAAGCCTGTTGCTGGAGTAATCCACCAGCCTTATTACAAAACAATGGTTGGAGGTGAGAAAAAAGTAGGAAGAACAATATGGGGATTGCAAGAAGTTGGTGTTGGTGGATTCACCCCAGCACCCCCTCCAGATTCCTTGATAATAACTACAACAAGGAGCCATTCCAATCCTACAGTTGAAAAGGCATTACAAGCTATGAATGCTTCTCAAATATTAAGAGTTGGAGGTGCAGGATATAAGGTAACTTTTTATGGTTCAAATTTATTATGCTCTCACATTATAATTTTGCAGAAGTAGATTTTTTTTATTTAACTTAACAATTTGACTGTAGCGCTCATATGTCACATCTAGTCAAGATTGCATGAGGCGTTACTAAACTAGAACTCTTTTCCCTAGACTAGAGATTCGCCAACAATTCACGGATATATTGTATTTTTAGCATCAGAATTTAGTGTAGCATCCACAAATACACGGACTTAATATCAGCCTTCAGTCTTGTAGCGCAGACGTAAACACTGCACTTGTGTTTGCTCGTACTCCACAGCAGTGTTGTACGCCATAGGGAATGTGTTAATTATTTACACAAATGCATATAGAAAATGCTGGATTAATGCCAAATTCAGCTTTTAATTAATGACTAGTAAACTGTACAACATTATTTTTATTTACAGGTGTTGCAATTGCTAGAGGGTGTTGCATCCGTGTATGTGTTTGCTAGCAGTGGGTGCAAAAAATGGGATACTTGTGCTCCTGAAGCTATCCTAAATGCAGCGGGAGGAAAGCTGACGGATATTCTAGGTAATTTTTACAAGTATGGTGCGTCAGAATCAAAGCCCAACAAGACAGGGGTCCTTGCTGCCGCCAATAATGATCTTCATTCTCAAGCTCTGAGCAAAATACCACAGGAACTTAAAGAGAAATTATCTAATAAGTAAGCTGAATGTTTTATAACTTGTTTTTACATAAAACTTAGTATTATACACGAGAAATAAATAAAATAAATGTTTTACAATGTTTTATTTGTATTTTTTCATTATTTTATTGCAATAAGACAAACAATAACTTAAAAAAAACGTGTCATTTTTTGACTAGACTTCTGTAGTCAGACGGATATATAGAACACCATTAAATAGTAATACAACCTTCTTTATTATTACATTGTGTAAATTGAAAAAAATCAACATAATTCTCAATCATTATGATAAGTGTAGTACTGTGTAGTATTTTCCCCACAGTACTTAGCAGTAGCAGTTCGGTGGGCGAGGTACCTCTGCTACAAAGCAGTATTTGTGTTTTGGTTGGAAAGGTGTGATTGCCAGCTACACTTAAAGCAAGGCGACCACCTAATTCTTCAGAAATAACAACACATTAATAAACAATATCAGGTAGGACTTAAGTTCTGTATACGGTTGGATGTGGGTGTCCCAGGGAATGTAGAGACCATTTACATTTACACTAACAATAAAAACAGTACCTATATAGTTCTTTGGCATAACTTTTTTAGCAAACGTTATAATAACAAGAATTGAAGAGAAATTTAAGTTATTTATGTAAAGCAGATAACCACGAATAAAGTATAGTATAAAATTTACTGAAATAGAGTGATCATCTGTTCATTTTTCTATGTACGAATGATGGGGAAATGCACTATATATCGCTTCTTTGCTTCAATAACGTGACAAGGTTGAAAACTCAAGTTTTTGTTTTATTTGATAATTGAAATCTCCGTATTTGATTTGAGATAGCTAAGGTGTTAAATTTTTAATAAACGTAAAAAAAATACACAATTAAGTAAAATAATTTTTTGTAAGTAAAAAATGCTCTACTGTAAAATTGCGTTTTTTAAGAT
>DWON01010682.1:0-10631 GCA_018251015.1 Phocides pigmalion okeechobee
TGAGATTGGACGTGGTTGTCCATGGGCTGCAGTGACCACTTAACATCAGGTGGCCTGCATGCCCGTTTCCTACTCTTTCATAATAAAAAGGTGATATGTACATTTTTAATACACTTTTAACAAAGTAGCATGCATTTTACTATGTACGGGATACTCGCGATAAATCGTTAACCGTGATTACCTGGTATATACTAAAGTGCATAAATTTCACGATAATATTAATTTCAAAAATAAATATGCATCTTGGATGATATTATACCTTATGCGTTACTTGTACATGTGTTCTACATTGTTATTTAATATCAAATTAGTGGCACCTGCGTAACTTAAGGCTTCATTTCTTTGAACAAGTACCTGCCATTTAGGACAACAGAACAGGAAATGTTAATTACTGTTATTCATTTTGACCTTAAAACAGTTATTTCCAATTGAATTCATTAGCCTAGGAGGATAGTAAGATTATCCACATGATAGTTAGCGAATAAAGTTATGTAACTAACAAAAATATTATAATTTTAGAAATTTTAATTACCTCATATTTTAAGATGATTAATTTTACGTTTATTTTTTACCTATTTCTACATATAAAAGCGGAAGGTTATATTCGTGGGAATGTTTTTTCTGTGTCTGTTCAATTTTATTTTTAATTCCGTGACGATCTCAATGAATCTTTTTTTATTTCAAAAAGGGCGTTTAATGTGTGGCGCCATTTCATTTTGGTAAAGTACTGAGTAAAGTCACTTTCGAAATATTATTATTGTTATTTGATACTTGTGTAACGTCAACTTAATGATTATTTTGAAAATTTTAAACGAATTTAAAATTTTATATTAAAACTGAATGACTCCAGCTTCACGTGCTCCATTAGTTTAAGTTATTATTTGTAAATTACATTTCAAAGATAAAAAAGATGTGTGTTTTGGAGTTTCTTTCGCCGACTCTTCACTAAAACGAAACACATTACGAGTCGGTGGTAGTTTAGTGACGTTCAAAAAGAGTTCTGTAAAGAATCTACTTTGAATACTTTGTATATAAAAATATTTTGATTTTGAATGCAACACATTCTTATATACGATTTAAAACTAAGATCATCGAGGAATTTGTAAATTTAATACGTAACGGGTACTCACGATTAACGCTTTTAAATTGTATATATAATAAAATGAAAAAAGTAAAACACATTATTATAATAAAACATATTTTTAAACTATGATACTTAAATATTATTTTGTGATACATATTGGTAGTTCATAATTCTATAACATGTCGTTTGTCATCGTGCTATGAGACAGGTATAAAATAGCAATACAGGTGTCGAAATTAAAAGCATAAATCTGCATTAGCGTTAACTGCAGCGTATAATTACTGTACTTATTTCTAATTCATGGACAGCTCGGGTCACTAACCCGTTACTTGGGTACTCTTAACCACAGAACCGGAAAGGGTTAAACGCGAACTAAAATTTAATTACTGGAAGAGATCGTCCCTTCAAAAACTTGAATCGTTTGTCTCTTCATTTAAAAAGTGAATTTAGTAAAATATCTGTAATTTAGTCTAGTAATTAAAATTAGTATCTGAGTAATAATTGGCAATGAAATTTTCTTTCGTGGATGCGTTCCTACTCTTGAGGATTAAGATGGTCGCCTCCAATAATATGTATCCAGGAACCACACGTCCGCAACCGAAACACAATACATGAAGAACATGTTGCTTTACGGCAGATTATGAGGGCGGTGGTGGTACCTCCTCGGTCGAACTATATTTCTCCCACTTTTAATTTTCAGTTGGATTATTGTTACCATACACAATAATAATTATTATAGTTAGTGGAATAATAATGACAATATTTAGAGACAACATCGTTCATTTAATACCAAAGGGTCGCCCTTACAAATTCCTTCGGTCATTTACCACAATTGTAAGGAAAATTGCTTAACTTAGTGGGGGCAGTGTCCCTTTAGAATTGAGAACTGTTATTATCTACATGATTGTAATTGGGGCAATTCTCTAGACTAAAATAAAGGCAGGTTTACCGCCTCTTTGTCCACTCCTATACAACTATATAACCTATTAGTATAATTCTAGAAGAGACTATTATTAATTTATTATTCATTTTGTACATAGTACTGTTTTACTTGTAAAAAAATTAGATACAAAGTAAAAGTTCATTAGAATGAAATAGACATCTTTTCTATGCCAACAGCACACTCGTTACGGTATGGGTGGTATACATACAAATACTAGTGCATCTAGACCTATGACAGAGACCTAAAATCATTTATCTGCCATATATAGGATCAAACTCAAATCTCTGGGGGGCCGATGACACCACTGCATAATGATCACATCTGAGTCTCTTTAACTCTTCTTTCAGGAAAAAGGCAAAATATCTTATATATAAATATTATACCGCTATATGACGCTACTAGTGAAAATAGGGCTGAATCATAAATCAAAGATGGGCGATTGTAACCAGCGCTCTTAGCACCATGCACTCATGGACTATTACAATTATTTTTAATATATTAGTTACTTTCAATGTTTAAAATAGTTTTAATATTCGTAGCAACGTATCTACGTTCGAGCTCAGATAGGATTTCAGTCGTGTTGTGGTTGTACGTGGATGCCTATGGGCTCCGACTACTTATCGTCTGATGGTTTGTATGATCGTAGCTACTCTTCTCACATAAAAAACATCGAACTCTAAAATATCTATAGAAAATATCACTTCAAAATTCGGTAATTACTTCCAGTAAGTCTACATCTGTGTACAAGTATGCGTGGCCAACAATCGCCGTTTAAATGAACAAGGGGGCTTCAGCGGGCTCTTTAGTTCAAATTAAATAGGTTTAGTAAGGACGCTGCGAATGTACGTGACTGAGGCTACTTGAGTCTCGAGGAAACCCTCTTGTTTCTTCCTTGAATATTATGCTGACATCCTTTAACTATATTTATATCTATATTTACTCTATCTATATTGTTCCATATTTTGTTGTTTCGTAGAGATACAAGTAAAGTCGTCTACATCCACTCTACATCTCTCTACATACACTGTTTTTACATATATCTACATATGCTTTTTTTCTGCATCTACTTGTACTTCCGATTATGACTTTGTTACTGTCGCTACTTTTGCTTCTAAGTCTATGTCTACGTCTACGTGTACATGAACATATACATATGTATCTACATTTACATTTATTTTTACTTCTACATTTACTTTTTGTACTTCTTCATCTGTGTCTGCGTCTGCATTTGAATCTTCATCTATGTTTTTACCTCAACATCTATAAATGTACCTTAGGTACTAATTACTAACTTCTACTAATAGTACTATTAGGTACTAAGTACTCATTGATGTCAGTACTGATATCTTTGGGCAACAATAATCATTCATCTTCAAGAGTGCTGAATGATTATTCGTTGTTATTGTTAGTTAAAAATGACAAAATTTTATGCGTTAAAATATAATAAAAGTATGTTCAATAAATTTCAACTCTATTTACGGATGTTTTAGGGGAAACAAATCCACAATTTTTCAAGTTTGTTCCATCAGAGCTTGTAAAATTTTAAACCACGCGAGATAGCTTTCAACAATCCTGTCATAAAATATTGTCTGAAACTATTCTGTGAAGGTTCGAGAAAAGAAAAGTGGGAAGGAAAATCGCTAGAAATTCCCGGTGAAATCAGTAAGATGATCTTGGATCTTGGATTTGTTATAGCAGCGAACGGAACACGACTAGACATAAACGGAATTATGGTGCCATGCCTGAACAAGCGTCTATAGATTTGTGGCGTTGATTCATCGTAAACTAATGTTCGAATCTTTGGTACTTCAAATTTTTCATGTTTGATTTATCTTTTAAGTAATAAGCGTATTTAAATTTATCACCTGCTTGAAGGTGAAGGTATATATTGTGAAGGGAAACCTACATCCCTCAGGGTTCTTCAAAGTTTTTAATGAATGTGTATGAAGTACAATCTCTACCTGAATAGCGTGGTAGACTTAATTTTTGTCAAAAGACACTGATCTTAGAGTATGACTTATCCTTGACATTCCCAGACGTGCCTGAGATTTATGCCGAGTTTAGAACAGAAATGATGCAATATATCACAAGTTGATTATAAAGAAAAATACTCAATCGTTACGTAGTAAAACTAACTACATCACAATTCAGTATTTTTCTTCGCCATTCGTAATTATAAACAGAATAAAAGCACCTTACGATTCCCTGTATCATGGGTGCCAGAAACCTACATAAAGATACGCCCATTTGTCTATGTTTACGAAGCTTAGATGCATTTGGGTAGAAAGGTGTGGTTTCCGGCTCACTTACAAATGAGTTACAAACTTAGAATGCAACCACCTAAGTCCTCTAGAGTAGTAACTTTTTTGTGATCCACTTGGGACTTGGGACTTTTCTTGTGCAGTTGTAGATGTCCATGGATATTAGTGAATACTCACCATCAGTAGAGTTGCATGTTCATCTTCTATTCAATTTGCGACTTAAGACAAGTGTCTACAAAAATAAACAGATCGTACGAAGTTTAAAATTTAATTTAAATAGCTGTGTTCGCTGAAATGTTCAAACCACTTTTAGGTGAAATGTCGTATTCTAAAATTACAGCTGTTCGCAGTATCAGCGGGCATCCATTTTGTTCAGAGGGTTTGAACACTTCCGTTCACTTCACTTCCGTTCCCTAAGGGGCGGATAGTGCAGTACTAAATTCTATAGACTATTTGCTATTTATTTGTGTATACCTACCATATGATATACATGAAATTATGTCCAATAACATTAATAACAACAAAGGTATTAGATAATAAAAAATGGTAAAAGGAATAAAAATAATTGCTATATAACAGCATTATGTTTTTTTTTATGTGAGAAGAGCAGGAAACGAGTACACAAACCACCTGATGTTAAGTAGTCGCAGCCCATAGACATCCACGTACAACCACAAACACGACTAAAATCTTATTTGAGCTCGAACGTTATCTACGTTGCTACTCCTAAGATAGTTGCCTCGCTTCAAAGTGTAGTCGACAGCCGCATCTCTGAAACCGAAATACAAGTATTGCTTTAGGGCGGACTATAAGGGCGACCGTGGCCCCTTCCCGGTCGAATTATAATTCTCCCACTTTTAAATTTCTTCAATTAAATTTATATTATATAATATGTACTCGTCTGTATACAAAATACGTATATTCAAAGGATTTATTTATTTATATTTTAATTTCAATATTGAAAACGACTAAAGGATATGGTGGTAGTGCCTATTCAAGGACCACTAAACACAAGTTGTAGTTTTGCAGCTAAAACAGCGATAGTAGTGTACATGTATAGTTATTTTATATCTCTATCCGTATTTGTATTTCAATATCGAAGTGTTTCCAGTAAACGCGAGCTTTGTTCAACACTCGTACTGAGTCCCTAAGGGATGCCATCTGTAGCGCAATTTTATGGATGATTGCCGACTCTGTTTTCAGATAAAATGTTAACATTAGCTTTTAAATCTTGTGGAAATACGGCAATTCTATTTTCTTGTTTTTTATTATGAAAGAGTAACAAACGGGCATGCAGGCCACCTGATCTTAAGTGGTCACTGTGACCCATGGACAACCACGTCCAATCTCAAATTGAACAGAAGTACTAGTTAAGGATGGACGCGGAAGAGTTCCTATTCTTGAGGACTAAGATGGTCGCCTCCATTAATGAGTATCCGGCAACCACACCTCCCCAACCGAAACACAATACACGAGGAACATGTTGCTTTACGGCGGGTTATGAGGGTGGCGGTGGTGCCGCCCCGGGCGAGTTCTAACTAAGAGGAGAACTATAGTGGGACCGGGATGGTAACACCGCCGCTCTCATAATTCGTCGTAAAACATTACTTGTATTTCGGTTAAAGAGGTGCGGTTACCGGCTAAACTATGAAGCGATGCGATCATCTTAGTCCTCAGGAATAGCGACATATCTACGTTTAAGCCCAGATAGGATTTCGGTTGTGTTTGTGGTTGTACGTGGATATATGTACGTATCCTGCAACCAGAAATTACCTTTATTATTAGAATCTATTAGATATTAATGAGTATGTACCGGGTATTCACGATTAACGATTTTTGATTGTCGATATTTCGAACTAGTTGATTGGCTCGAGGTCACGGCTAAACTGCGGTGCAGAGGAAACTGTTGACAGATGCCAATGGAGATCGACCTGTCTACCCAACGTTTAGTTGGTTTTTGTTTGGGTTCAATATCACACACCGCACTAATGTATCATTTTAGATTCACATTTCAGAACGTGGAACCCAAAAACACCTTTAGCATATTTTACACATCTCCTAAAATACGAAACTTTCATTTATTCTTAGGGATAAAAACTAGGTTTTATTCACAGCTTCGAATACAACCTGTATCCCAGTTTCGTTTATTATCCCTCTAGGGACATCTAGTATCGTAGTAAATTTCACGGCCCAATCCTCACTTCTATTTATATTTTTAGTTAGATTTCTTTGAAAACTAGTCTACCTAAACCTGGTCCGAATAATCAGGTTACGACAATACGAACAATCGTAACTTGTTTATTTTCATTAAGTACGCAAACTATATAACAATTGATTACTAATAAGGTACGATCACTTTGTATTAAAGGATGATTACCAGTGGAAATAATATCACCCGCGGTGATGAACGTGGTGAAGTGGTAACTATATCAGTCTGACACACAAAATGTTTGGCTTCGATTTCCGGCCAAGTAGACATCTAAATGAATATAAAATGTTCCGGGTCTAGGTAAACACTCAAATTCAGAACTTATTATCCAAAATCAGTATTCATATGTAAGCCTGTGTTCTTGTGTCCATGGCAGTGATAATATAAGGAATCCCAGTGTGGGCTAGTAAGTGTAGAAAGGGTTATTATTATGATTATTGCATTCCGGTAGTTACGGCTTACTTCCAAATAGGAAAAAAACCTTATTCCTTAGGAAGCAACACATCTATGATCGACTTCATGGGAGGTTTTTGTTCTTTATGGAGTTGGTTACAGATGTCCATAGACGGCAATGACCACTTTTCATCAGGTGGATTGCATGTTTGTTTTCTACTATCACAAGAAAAATCAGTTTGAACTATTTCTACATGGTTGTAATTTAATATGGATGTTCGTGGGCTGAAGTGTCTGTTTGATATTACGTCGCCTGCAAACTCGTTTGCTACTTTTTCACATAAAAACTAATCCCAAACCCACAAACTACTTTGTTAATGTTCCAAAATTATTCGTTCCAGAAATCCATATACGTTTTATTTGCTCTACAGTTCGACGCTTCTTCCCTTAGGGACACCCAGTATAGCAGTAAAGTTTACTACCGAAACGCTCCTTCTGTTTTGTATTGTTTTCTTTCTCAGTCTCGTAGGGTTGTATGTTATCGGCATAGATAAAAGTTAATGTGTCTATGAAACGGCATGTTATGTTGTTTGCGAGTTATCAACTTGTTTTGTTATTCGTTACTATCTGACACCCATGACTCTTTATGTTGGTAGTGATTGAATTATGGAAATTCCTCGGTAGAATTTTGTTTTGTCGTTATTTAATATCTCACTCCCATGATCCTGTATGTTGGAAGGGATTGGATTATGGAAACACCTCGGTAGAATGTTGTGTTGTCATTTATTGCTATCTGAAACCTATGATTCTTTATGTTGTAGTCATTGAATTATGGAAACGCCTTAGTAGAATTGTCTTTTCTCATTCACAAATATCTGACACTCATGATCCTTCATGTTGTTTGGTTATGCAAACTCCTTGAAATGTAAACTATTATTTATTTTTAAATGATGTTGCAAATGGCATGTTCACTATACATATGTTAAGTATATAGTGCTTTTCTTGAACATCTGTAACAAAGTTACGCGTTTTTGTTTGAATGTACAAAAATTACGTAATCACAGGACCCCAAAGTTTAATTAAAATGTCAATTAAAATTAGGCATACAACGAAACAATATAATAACGAAATAAAATTTTACAACGAAAATGTACATAAGAAAATATTTAGGTACATGTAATGAATTGGGGCAAATAATACCGACATTCTTACACATTGTCATGAATAGAAATATTTATAAGAGACTAAAATTTGTTATTCACAATAAATTCACTCGATTTTTCATAATATAAAACTGTTGCCATGGTCGGAAGCAAAAACCTATTGCTATCCCTGTGAGCCGCGTGGTGGCGCACGCCAACTCTCCCATACATTGTATCCAATACGCTCTCAACTCTGCTTTACATATACTCGTATTCCCTCAGCGATTAACTGTAGTAGAGTCAACTTACCCTGATGATGCTCCGTTTTCGGGCGAAATACGTGATGGTCCTAGTATGTATAATGGTATATATTATTACTCTCTTCACTTTTTCTATGTAGAAGGGAGGGTGAGCATAGTGCATGCATTGTAAAATATACATACTACATGTATTATATATGGTGGTAGAGGATTGTTGCAAAGTAGTTTTAACAATAACTTAATATATTCGCTCACTTTGATTTGTTTGCAGATGGAAGAAAGGAGGCTTAGACTTTATGCCTTATTATTATTTATTTTTAATATTGTTTCATTTTCTATTTCATTAAGCGAATAGTTAATTTTAATTATTAATATACGTGTAATTGTAATATTTTCTTTTTTTTTTTAATATTTGTTGTAAATTACTTTAGGTAATAACAAACCATTTTTATTGTCAGTAAAAACATGAATTAATACTAAGTATAGTGCTTAGTAGTAATTTACCGAATAATTAGAGTTTGAACATTCGAAATCTTTAAGAGAATTAGGCTTATAGGGTTGATTCAGGATGTCAGTGTTAATTAATTTATAACACAGACATGTTTGAAAAAATGTTTGCCAATGCGAACTCGAAACCCTTCGCTTTAAAAGCAGATATACATACTACTAGACTTTTACCGTTGTACTAGTCCTTTTTATTTGTACTTTTTACTTGTAACTAGTTCTGCCACGTCTTCATACTCGTTTAATAAAAATCGTTTTCTGTGTTTGAATTTGATTATTATATGGCTATAGAATTATTTATGTGAAAAAATATCAGGCTGCATTATCATTGTGCATAGTAGTTTAAATAACGCGAACCCAATAACAGACAGAAAATATCCAAATCAATTAATACTATTCTATTTGTTATATTATGACCAAGTCCCAAAATATATTTTTGAATATTGTTTATTTATTTTAATATATAAGCTTCAATATTGTAGAGTTTCATCAAAATTAGTTCAATACTTTTTATGTAAGAGAGATCGCGCGAGAGAGAAAAACATTCATACATCCTCAAAATTTTCTCTTTATATTATTAGTAGGATGTATGGATATATTTTTACACAAAATCTATATTACGATAATGATGCAAAGAAAGTTTAGCAAGTATCCATGTCATCATAACATATGAAAACTTGGGAATCTAGATTACTTCGGAAACTCACAATCTCAATGCGATTATGGGGGTCTTATCGACTTTCTTACAGTGTTCAGGCTGTAAAAAGTTTAGCCTCTCCAACGTAACATGTGTGAGTTCAAACCAACTTAAATGTGCGTTCCGATTGTCTCAAATTTGAGCTATTACTTTGCTTAATAGCATGAGAATAAGGTCGATATTCGTTTGAACGTCTGCAGGGCTCAATATTAAACGGATTTGTCAGTACAAA
Source organism: Phocides pigmalion okeechobee (assembly GCA_018251015.1). Classification (NCBI taxonomy): domain Eukaryota; kingdom Metazoa; phylum Arthropoda; class Insecta; order Lepidoptera; family Hesperiidae; genus Phocides; species Phocides pigmalion. The sequence goes on from DWON01010682.1 coordinate 9,726, forward strand.
TTCGCTACGTATCTCGTCATAACGTTTTACTGTCGCTTTATGTAGCTATGTAAGTATACAATGGTTTGAAATATGCGAATGTTCTCCGGAAATTGGCTCATGTAATCTGTAACAGGTATTAGATGCAGTTTCGTTGTTATAAAGGAGTTTCGTTGTGCTTCATTTGAAAATGTTTACCAAGTATTTATTATTACAGGTATCAGTTGTATGAGTTTGTATAAATAATATTATTTTACATTTGTATTTTTCAAACTTTTTTCTATTACACCAAATTCACCCATACACAGATACATAGGAAACAAAATATGTCTTGACTTAAAATATTTCGTTAAAAAATAATATAGAGGTTACTTAATTGTTAAATTTTTAAATAATTTATCGAACATAATTTATCATTTATATAGGTGGTCTATAGGTAGCAGTATTAAACCGGCTTTATATGTTCTATGGGTAATAGTATTTACACCGGCTTTACACTCCTTTGCTGCTTCCACAATAATATACATTAAAACTCACATTAAAAATAAAAATCAAAATATTTTTATTCAAAGTAGATTTTTTACAGAACTCTACTTGAATGTCAACAAAGTACCACCGACTCGTAAGGTGTTTTGTTTTGGAGAAGAGGCGGCGAAAAAAATTCCAAAACACACATCTTTCTCATCTTTAAAAAGGAAATTTACAAAAAATAAATTAAATTAATGGAGCAAGTGGAGCTGAAGTTGTTTCAGACCACGAGTTTATCACTTAGTAATCGTTAGTTTTACGCCTTTCTACACAGGATACATCGTTGCATAATGTTATTCTACTTTTAATTAGTGCCGCATCATTTACCAGGTAGAACCCATATAGAGTTCGACCGGAAAGGTACAACCGCCTCTTCATAATCCACCGTAGAGCATTACT
>DWON01010683.1:0-10630 GCA_018251015.1 Phocides pigmalion okeechobee
AGACGGAAGGGCCAAAAGTTGCAATTTGCAATTTTTTAAAGAGCCACTAAAATATGTTTATATAATTTTATATCTGTCTGTATGTTTCGATTTCAACACAACTTTCACTGGTAGATACCTTTTTATGGGGAATAACTGCACTGAAACAGGTCAGTGGATTTATACAGTATATAAAATAGATAGTAATATCTATGAATACATTTAAAGGGTTTTGTCAATAAAATAATTTATCATAACTTGATAGTTATTTAAATATTTCCATTGGAAGAGCCGCATGTTGCTCGTGAGCCGCAGGTTGCCGACCCCTGTACTATATTATACTTTCTATCATACTCTAACTATACTCTCAATAACATAATGAAATATACTCTCAGTGTACTCCGGGAGGGTATACAAGAAAACAGGTACCCTCTTTAGCATAAGCGCTCGTATATAAAACAGAGATGATCATTAAAAAAAATTCACAGGTTAAATAATTTTTGTATTTATTACTTGTATACTTCCATATATGTAATTTGTGATCGTTAACACAGTCTCAATTATAATTCGTTTAAAATCTTGTCTTTTCTACTTGCACTTTGAGGAAACCTTGGTAACTTTTTGAACCTTGGACCCTCCGCCAAAATATACTACTACTATACCCTATACTACGTCCATAGATATAACATTTCCAACATACATAGCAAATAGTTCCACAGATAATTTATATCTATTGTCTATGCCCTCGTTGATGTCTAATTCTTATGTTACAGTTGTTTTAATAGACAATGTTTTAATTAATACAACACGCGTCAAAGTTTAGACTTTGAAATATCACCTTCAACTATCGATTAATATTAAAAGCGTATTATTCAACATTCATTCGTTAGCTACAGAATTTAATAAGTCTCGGAATCGTAAATTGGTTTTACGATGACATCAGCCGGACCGAGCGATTATCCTCATAAATAAAGCAGGTAATATCTGTTCCGAGCTCATTAGCCTGCCGAATTCGTGTTTATAATCTTATCTACGTAACTAAGATCTTAAATCTCTGGTTTTGATTCCAAAAAATGACTTTGACTTTTATATCTGTTGTATGCAATTGTACCCACTGATATAATCTTGGAAACAATCATTACATATGCCGTATTACACTTACCCACACATGATCCGTCGTGAAGCAATCTTTGGGTTTTAGATGCGCGGAGTTTCCGGCTACACTTGCAAGCGAAACGAGCATCTCAGTCCTCAGGAGTTACAACAAAAATATCAAGAAAAACACAAGCTTACATGCGTTTACTGTGGTTTTTATAAGTTTGATTCCTCATTAAATATGCATTTTTGTTATTATTTAGAATTTATGGTTAACAAAATGGCAAATATTCTGAAATGGAACAAACTCAACAAAATATCATTTTATGATAGTAATACTTTCTTGTCTTTCTGTTTTATTCATAACGTGTTACTTTGTAATTGGTTATGTTTCTTTTTTTCTTATGTGAGAAGAGTAGCAAACAAGCACGCAAACCACCTGATGTGAAGAAGTCGTAGGACATAGACATCCACGTACAACCACAAACACGACCGACATCCTATCTGAGCTCGAACGTAGATACGTTACTACTCCTGAGAACTAAAATAGTCGGCTCACTTCCAAGTGTAGCCGGCAACCGCACCTCAAAACCGAAACATGTGTAACGCGTTACGGCGGGTTATGAACGACGATGGTACCGCCGCAGCCGAACTATAGTTCTCCCACGTTTTTACGGTTTACCAATGTACAAATAAATCACAAATAGACATTTCAATATTATTTATTTGTAAAATCATGTATATACATAGTTAATACAACTAAGCTAGATTGATGTAGAAACAACAACTCTATGTATTGAGTAACCAGCCGGTCGCCATTCGCCATCTGACAAGTTTGCAAAACTGGCTGCCAACCGGTTACAGTCAATAATTAATACCATTAATTTGTTATTTTATTTAAATCAACTGGCGAGACCTTATCTATCGCTTAGTTGCTTGTTGTTAAATATATTCTTATACAACTTACATTATGATCTTTTATTTAATAAAAGCATCAAACAGGTTCTCTTTCCCTCCCCTCATGTTAAGTGGTCTTAACCTTTAGATATTTATGACTAAGTCAATATATGTTTCTCTTACTTATTAATATTGTAGAATTTTATTAACATAGCTCTCAATCACAAGGATACAAAAAATTACATTCCAACTCAAGTGATATACTGTAAATTAATATGTATGTAATATCGCTTCTTTGTTTCAATAACGTGTTATCTTAAAAACACAATTTTACAGTAGAGTATTTGTTACAAAAAAATATTTTACTTAATTGTGTATATTTTTACGTTTATTGTAGATTACGTACAAAAATTTAACACCTTAGCTATCTCAAGTCAAACACGGAGATTTCAATTATCAAATAAAATAAAAACTTGAGTTTTCAAACTTGTCACGTTATTGAAGCAAAGAAGCGATATGTCATGGCTAAACTGATGTAGTATTAGGACCATGTTGACAGGTGTTCACATCACCTTAAATGTATAAATTCCACAATGAAATGAAATGATTGAGTTAGAAAAAATAGTTCTCAACGATAGAATAACGCTCAAGATTTTTCATGCGTCTTAAGACGTGTAATCAGTAAATTTTCATCTAAACAGTTCACTTAAACGGAGTTAACGAGATTGAAAGCCTACGAGAGTCATCCGCGCTTAAAACGATTAAGCATAAACTGAGTTAGACTCCCAAGATGAGCTTCTCGTGGGGCTGTCTAGAGGTAAATGAAATTATTAGGATCCTGCTACATACAGAGAATATTTTATATACAACATCGATTCATTGCTGTTCCACGATTAGATGTTAACACTTAAATTGCGGCGCTCATATATTATCGGGTCGGAGTTGCGAGAGGCGGCACTAAACTGGAGCTGGGAAATAAGCTCCAGTTTACTGAAGATTTAAGATTTATGATTTTATTTTTATGATTTTATTTTCCACAAAACGGCATAGACATTGTTGACATGACACGCAAGCACTTAGCACTAGGATGTTAAGATGCGCCGACGATTCAATGAAATATTGTATTTTGAGTAGTTTTTGTATTATTTACGAATACATAGGCATAATGTCCATACGCAGTTTTCTAAAGCCGGCAAAAACACAACACTTATGTTCGCCCGTAATCCATAGAAATTTGTGCGTACAACACAGGCGTGTCGCAAGCGCGTTCCGCTGCGCACAGTATACACAGTAGTCTTGGACGCCACAAGGAAAGTTTCAAAATAAAATATTCGACACAATTAATTGTTACAACTACTTTCGAATAAAACAGAATGAGTTACAATCGTTATGCCGTGCTGCTGTGCTGTTAATCAGCGCCATATCGGACGAAGTTTATTACATCCAGACCGACGAGAGGATGTATGTTTGGCAAATGAGGAAGGAATCACATCCCGACAACTCGTATCGCTTCTTAACTGATTGTTATGTATTTTAATTTATTCAACATATTACAATATATCTTTTGCTCGTATGGACAGAAATAGAAATAGTTTAGTTTTGTGTGTGTACAAATTAAAAACCTTTATAATTTTTTTATCCTTCGAGTTATCTTATATTTGTAGAGAAAACGACCCTAATATTAGAAAAAGATATTTAATACATTGTAATAAGTTTTATTATAACTAGTCTAGTTCAATAAATTTTATTTATTAAAACATTTGTACATAATTAAAAAAGGGAAAGGTTAGCTAACTTCATGATGTCGGTTTTTCGTGTCGATGTTCGCGCGCATGTTAAAAATTTACTTATCATTTTTCCTTAACACGCCAAAAGAAATTTAACTTCAATATTTGTACATAAATATATCTAGTGTTGATGCGTGTTTTTAATTAAGTATATACCTGTGTCAGCACCCCTCGCTCTTCCGTATCTTAAAATGTTATACGGATACTTATCCGATATGTTCATATTGACGTAATATTGAAATTTTAATTATTTTTTACTATACTACACTACTTCTACTATACTAATTATATTAAAATAGTAAAAGCTACTTTACTTATAAATTAGAAGTTTCTATTCGTTTGTATTGTTATTGTTGTCGTATTGTGTTTGTTTGTATTATTCATATTAGACAACAAAATTACAATTAAGACGACCATCTTTGTCCTCAAGAGTAGCAATGACAGCGTTCTTAAATAGGTCTTAGTTCTGTTAATTGGACCCACTGTCAGATAATGGAGTAAAAAATTACGACTTCAATCAATGAGAAAAAACTCTTTGATGCTATATGTCAGAGCGAATCGCTCAAGAAACCAGTACTCTTGTGTTCGTTAGATAAAAACTTGATCCTGACGAGACCCAATACTACATATAAATATTTACTTTAACCCGCTAACTTTTATACCTCTTTTGATGATTAATTTTACCCGCTGTACACGGGGACAATAATAGAGCTGTTACAGAATAGTGTTATTGATAAATAAATACTTGTAGCCAATGGTTAAGGCTACCCAAAAATCCTATCTGAGCACGAACGTTTATACGTTGTTTCTCCTAAGGACTAATATGGTCGCCTCGCTCCAAAGTGTAGCCGGCAACCGCACCTCTCCAACCGACACACAAGTAATGGTTTACGGCGGATTATTATGTATGCCTCTTATTTCTGTAGCTCGTAAAGCCTTTATCAATAATTTTAATCGCAAGTCAGAAGGCCGTAGGTCTAGCCATCTATCATTGAGCATTGTGTTAATATAACTGTTATTACGATAGATTGAGGAAGGTAACATTAGCAAATATTTAGGTTATCTTAAATCGTAAGCTTTGCTAGGCAGAGGTCGATTATATAATGTATCTATAGAGAGAGTTACGAAATAACTCAACTAACCCGATGAATGGTTTTAAGCAAATATACGGTAGATTTTAATTTGAATAGGATTATGTGTGTTGTGTGTGAATGTGTGTGTGTATGCGTGCTCACGTGTTTGCGCTTGTGTGTGTGTTTTAAATGACAAGCATGCAACCTGATGTCAAGTCATCAGTGCAGACCATGGACATACAACCTCATATAGTACTGAAGTTCTATCTGAGGTCGTATGTACATCCGTTACTTCTTCTGAGGACTACAATGGTCACTTCGCCTGACTGAGGCGATCAATGTCATGACCCTATAAGAGGACCTTTTCCCTTTGAAGTTTTTCTTATGCATTACTCTGTTGACAGAGTGGTCGTGGTTATCATGTTGGCCTTGTGGCCTTCACAATGCCTCGCCACTCGTCTGTGGCCGCCGCTTTTCTGGTGCACTCCTGTAGTGGGGCGTCTACTGCAGTCTTAATATGATCCGTCCACAGCATAGTTAATTTTCCTCATGGTCTTGTGGCCTCTTGTGTCCTTTGAAGTAACCACAAAAACCATTTTCATACTACAGCTAGCGGCTTTCAGCATGTGTTTCTCCCATAACTTCGAAATATAAACCATAATTTTATTGACAAGCTAGATACAACCATCGGCTGCCATTCCCAGTGAGTCTAGACCACCTCAGATTTTCTCGGCTCGTTAGATAATTGGGCCAACGGAGAGAGGATTGGATAAAGTTGATTGCAAACGTTTCGCAACCAACACGTGCATGTTTTGGACTAACCACTAGATGATGCAATAGATGTTCATTCATGGAATTAAGTCATACAGAAGGCATGTTCACATTTATAAGTAACTACCGTTAACCTGCATCTTTGAATAAATTATAAGTTATAAATCACTAGCAACCCGGCCCAGCTTCGCTCGGGTAATGGAATTTAAGTATTTACATAATAATTGTATGTATGTTACACAACAATATTAAGAAAAAATTCTTCATAAATACCAAAAAAACTGTGAACAGGATAAAATAGTCAAATTAAATGCATAAAAGGTATGATCACCCACGCACGCATGCACACACGCTAACACGCAATCTCGCACACACGAAATCACCTCCGTCCCTCCTACCATCAGAAATGAGATAATTGGAGATATATATTTAGTGATTCACAAATGACGACTGGCGATAAATTTTTAACACTTACCCTGCGGTTTACAAGACTGCTGTGTATTGCGCAGCGCGACGCATTTGCAGCTCGTACACATCTGTCGGGTACGTACAAATCTAGATTATGGGCGAACAAATGTGATGTATTCACGTCGGCGCCACCAGGCTGGGGGCGGGCACTACGTCTATGTATTCGACAGATGCTGAATAATACAATATTTCAATGAATTCTCAGCGCATTTTCAATCTAGAGAATACAACTCCAGTTTAGCGGCCTCACCGCAGTCACTGTGTTAAAGGAAATTAACAGTAACAAGTAATGATGAACGACTAATAATAAATCGCAAAATATGGTCGCAACCAAATGTAGACAATAAGTCTTCGTTAATTGGGCATACTTTATATTCTGCATGCATCGACATTCGCAGCGAGTCGCGAAATCAATTATGGCGGCATTAGCAAAATATTTTTGGCGTGCACCGCCATTACTTTTCCTTTTTTCAAAAATGTTGCCAACTTTCAGAAAAACGCTCGCTTCGACCGATTACCATAACTGGTATCGTAAAAAGAAGTTCGTTCACAAAAGGTGGTGCTTTTTTGGAGGGCAAGTAAATTTTACGCAAAACGCTTCTTACGTTGTTTGGTAAAACGAGTTTTGGGAGATTGAATTTTTTAAGTCCTTCGCCTTGTCGTCATACAAGTGCATGTAATTTTATGATTTTCAATTGAAACTTAATGAGTGCAAGTAAGCTTTAATGTTTAAAGTAGCCAAAATTTAAACTCGTTTTTGCAATATTCATCTTTCTTTCTGTTTATAAAATTGTAAGTCCTATAAGGACCTGAATAATGTATAGGACCTGGATAGGGTAAGGAAACTGACCGTTTTGACCGTAGATGTGTCGTAAAATTAAGTTTAAAAAACAGTAAAGAGGCGTGCTGGATACTCGATATTAAGCGTCCGTTGTAATCGATGGAGTTTATCCTCACACCCAATATTGATATACAGACAACATCATACAAGACTGAAGTTTTATCTGGAGAAAGAAAATGCGTTTCAACTAATGAGGACCTCTCTTTCAATTCTCTTTTATAGCCCTTTTTATATAGGTAGTCGCAGCCCAATTGCTCTCTCTGAGGACTAAGATGGTCCCCTCGCTTCAAAGTATAGCCGGCAACCGCGCCTCTCCAACCGAAACACAGGTAATGCTTTACGGCGGATTATGAGAGCGGCGATGGTACCTCCCCGGTCGAACTATAGTTCTACCACCACTTAAAACTACACTCTTTTCCAATAGTTCTGACATGGGGTTTTTCACAGAAGGTGTAACAAGACTTCTCCTTCAAAGTTAATGTTACTGTCGTCTCCTCTAGTATTGCAAATGTCCATAGGCAACTATGACTATAAATTAGTCACAGTTTGCATATATAAAACAATCTTGTAATAATAATTGCGTTAATCCTGAAACTGAATATATACAAATAATAATTAAAGTGCGGTATACGCTACATATGTCCATACCAGTTCTACGCCATTGAAGTGTCGTCCGTAACGAGTCGATCCCAGATAATGCTTTACATTCCCGCGAGCAACAGCTTGTTAGCAAACATCCACCACAACTTGATACCTCCAAACGACCGTATTACAACGTGTTAAGGTTTATTATCGATTGTGTTATCGCTCAAGTTCAAAAGGACACTCCCATCTATTCTGCTATCCTGGTACCTCATGCAATTTTTCGCCCAATAACAATAAATATTGTTACTTTGTTAAGTGGTTTATGAATTTTTCCTCAAGATCAATAGACTTTCATTGGATGCTACAAAAATAATTATCATGAATATATACAATATCCCAGAAACATATAACACTCACAAACATTCTACAGCAAATCGAACGCCAAGTCAAATAGGATAGCTACATTAAATAGATGGTAAAACAGTTCAACCGGGGAAGTACCACCTCCGTCCTCATTATCCACCGGTAAGCAGTTCTTATGTTTTAGTTGGAGAGGTGCGATTATGATCTTAATCTTCAACAGTCGCTACATATCTACTTACTACGTATGGATAGATGGACCATTTAACATCAGATGACCTGCTCGCTAGTTTTCCTTTTCCAACATAAAAAATCCCAAAATTTAAAAAAATATGTGTAATTTATTCGATTTAAATATAATAGTTACAATAAAGTGGTTATGATATATGATTAATCTCTCGTCAAAATATGTTATTATGCTTGTTGTAAAAATAATATATGAAACCGTCCATATAAATCTATCATAAGTAAGAGCAGTAATTATAATGAGTCATAAGTCCAGATAAATAAAAATGAAAGAATCACATGTCTGTAGATCGCATATATAAAAAAATGTTTGGTGGACTGAGAATAACATCACGATGTTATTTTTATATATTCGATTTTACACGCATAAAGAATCGAGTTACAATATCACGACGATAACCACAAGTGCTTCGCGTGATGTCATGCCGGAAGACAGACGTACATATATAAGAAGATAAATTCTCAAGACAAAGACAAACCGGTAAACGATTTTTCTATTTATAGCTAAGTTACAACAAACTGACAACAAAGTAAATAAAATTGGTGTTTTATATCTATAGATGGGCAATTTGAAAATATCCGTTATTATTTGCAGTATTACATAATTAAAGAATAATTTAAAAGCATTTGTTCAAAGTTAATTGGCACAGAACTCTTATAGAATGTTAAAGAAATTTACGTCCGCATTGAAAAAATCCTCGTTGTGAATAAGGAGCGTCGAAAGAGGCTCCATATTCATTTCACCACTAATACGCATTAAAACAGCGTTATGTAATAGACAGCAGACCTTCCCCAGTTCTAGGGAGAAAGCGTGCCCTATTGCAGGTCACGTTTGCAATGAGATTTAAAGGGCCATATTGCAACCAAACGACAAAACAATTTTATTGTCAGTGTGCCCTTGCCCTTCTGAAACCAGTAAGTGTACAATTACACGGTATCATAGGCGACCGCAAGGCTTAAGGATCAGTAAATGAGTATTATAATATTACGGTCCATTACATTAACAATATATGAGTCAGATAATTATCTTATTCTTGGACTATTAATAAACGGTTATATGACAGGTTTATATGTACGTAGTTGACACATGTAAATTCTTTATGTACGTCCTCTCTGAGGTTGTATGTAGATGCGTTGTGATTCCTGAGAACTAAGATGATCGCTTCCTTGCTAAATGTGGCCAATATCCGCACCTGAGGAAAAAGTCGGAACGTCTGGATTGGACTAGAATAGCTGGCGCAGATGAACTATTCTGTAGAGCCAAAAATAAAGAGGGCTACAAAACGCTGATAGCCAATCTTCATTAGTTGGAGAGGCCTTAGTAACCGAAACTCAAAAGTTGGCAACCACACCTCCAACCGAAATACAAGAGCTTCACGGCAGATTATGAGAGATTATCTCTCCCCGATAAACCTTTTTTAAGTCCTTAAATTATTTAAAAGAAGATAACTTAATCGTCATGGATTTAAGTGTATCTATAACATCTTTCATTTTAAATCGCATGTGTTGCCAGTTTTGAGAAAAGATATGGTCTATATAAGATGAAGCAAAAATATAAAGTAAAAAGGTGTTGACAGTCAGACAGATGGATAAGGAAGTAATTTCACAAAGTTTACTTTCCCTTTTGAGTTACGCAACCCTAACAATGAAATGACCATCTAAAACATGTTATAGCAAAATTTTTTACAAAATATTTACGTATTTATTCAAGAAACATGGAAGTTACTAAGCATAAACAACGCCACAACCAAATGTAATTATCTATTATTAAGTACGCAGTAATGACCAATTGCTTGATGCATTCTGCAACCACATTACGATATAATTAAAGGAAATACATGAGTTATACCTAATACATGACAGTAAAATATCTTGCTATGCATTCCTTATTAAATGTTGATGTAGTGTACATAATGATATTGTCAGCGTAATTACAACCTAAGTGGATGTAAACCTAGTTGACATCCTCGATTCTTCATGGCAAGAAAGAACATTGTTAAAATACTTTTTAAACATCGTAGTTTCTTAAAATTTTTAAACTTTTTTTTCTAATCTTTGATGGCGTCTCGACTTTCTAGCCACTTTGTCAATGACAACCGTAAAACGGAATTGCAATTTAATAAAAAAAAGAATCGGAAGTTTGAAAAGGGACAAAGACCAATAACGTTATATAGTACAGATATCGTACTATTTTTTAAAAAGAGTACCAAATGTCTATGATTTTTTTTGTTATAGCTAACCAGTACCTTTAACGTGATACGCGTACTACGTCAGCATCTAAAGCTAATTACTTTTAAGTGTACGTTAGTCACGGAGTAAATGCATACATGTAGAAGCCTTATGCATTCTATTTCACGTAGCTTGTATGTTGAAAGTAAAACCTACAATTATTAACGTGTAATTCAAAAGTGGTAGAGCCGTTAGAGCTCGCCCGGGGCGGTACAACCGCTGCCCTCATAACCCGCCGTAAAGCAACATGTTCCGCATGTATTGTGTTTCGGTTGGGGAGGTGTGGTTGCCGGATACAC
>DWON01010684.1:0-10629 GCA_018251015.1 Phocides pigmalion okeechobee
GCGGGTTATGAGTGTGGCGGTGGTGCCGCCCCGGGCGAGCTCTAACGGCTCTACCACCTTTGAATAATTCATATATTAAAATACATTATATAATACACGTACTTAACGTAACATATGAATCGCAACGGCTACTTAGTCCTTAATTAGATTCTTCAATACGAAGAAATAAAATAAAAAGTTATAAATGAAACAGAAAAAGTACCGATACGATTAAAGCTATATGCAACGGAAAAAACGTAATCTTGTATTACCGGATGCGATTCTAATACTTATAAGCAGGCATGGAAGGATCAGTATGCCTCGATGGAAATGGTACATGTTACCTTTCGCCAGTGCAATGTTACTCAGGTACAAATACTTCGCAAAATGTCATTAGCAAGACTTAGGGGAGGGAAACAGGGGAAGGTATAAGGAACGTGAGCGACGGTTATAAACTGTATAGCGACGTTTAATTTGAAAAAAAATCTTAAAACACTTAATTGTACTTACGGTTAAGTGTTTCAAGTTTTTTTTTGTAGATTTTTTTTAGAGAAATTGTATTTTTGCTCATCGATCTCCGAAATGACCTAGCGTGGTAATAGATACTCCATAACAAGAACTAAGGTACTGGCATTCTGTGTCCAAAATTAGTAGTAGGTTAAATAAAATAAAAAGGGTTTTAGTTGGTTGGAACCCGACAAAATCTCTGTCGGTGATACGACGGAAAGTACTCGTCCCGAGTTTTTTCTACGCCATGTGGATGTTTGTGTGTGTACGCGAAAGGTATCGAACTCGACAAACGCCGTGTTACTTAATCAAAACACATTTTTTCAGCCAAACTCGAACAAAACTTGCATCTCCACATTGCCAGCGCATAGCTGCGATTCCACATATGACGTCTTAATTAATAAATCCGTATTTTATAAGTTAAAGAAACACAAACAAATAAACAAACGGACCACGTTTTATTTATACAAGTACGGTAGTAAGTCGTGGAGTAGGGTTAGTGTTGCAACGTTAATATTATATTGAGTAGGGTGTGTATACATGATGGAAATTGTCCTGGGATAAATTAATATCTTTGTCGACTGTGTATTTTAAGTCAATACTGTATTATTATTTTTATTATATCGTGTGGTCACTGGACCAAAGATTGTTGGTAATTATATTATTACACGTGGATATATAAACATCGAAATATTTATATATAGTTTAATATACTTTTGAGAAACCATAAATTGTTAAGAGTGTCTAGAATTCTCTAGACTCTAGTCCCGAGACTTTCTAGATTTAAGTATTGTTGTAAATTCTGTCATATTGTGTTTTAATTAAAACAATATTAATTTCTTTTTATTTTTAACTTCAACCTAACCTAACTTCAAATAACCTTTCAAATTTCAAAGCCTTTCAAAAAAAATATGGCGTTTCGTGGAAGTTTATACAACATTTTTCATAAGTATTATTTATAACTTAAGTAATAATAGTTAAAGATATAAATTTTAGGTATAAATGTAAAACAAAAAGGAAAATGCCGTATCGAATGTGCATGTCAATATAAAAAGATAGACTTTTCTCAAATATAAATACTAAATGTTTTATGAGTATTAAAGTAAATACTTCAAACATAACCTTTAAAACTTGGTTAGATTAATGGATCCTTTGACGTGACGTAACCTCTGACTGATGGTGCTCAATGCACTTACTCGTACTTACAAACACAAACCAGGTGTAGAGGGAAAATTGAATGATTGCCATTTGTTTTACTTTATTTTGTATTTTTAGTAGTGTTTTAGTAGTTAAACTAGTGTTCTTATCTAATTAACGGTCTTGCCGTTATCTTATTTTATTTACTCTAAAATCATCGTTACCTGTAAGTGTCATCCTGTTTTCGTCTCACTCCCTCTTTACCTCTTAGAAGGAGAAGGTAGCACTCTAGTCTATCAAGCTGATCGAACGCGTATTCGTACATACATTTCACTCTCTTTTAAAAGCTTTATGGAAAACTCGAACTTTTTGGTTTCCATGCTGCATGCATAATAAAGTTATATGAGAAGAGTAGTAAACGAGCTTGCAAACCATCTGACGTTAAGTAGTCGCAGCCCATAGAAATCCACGTACAACCACAAACAATACTTAAATCCTGAGCTATCTGAGCTTGTATGTAGATTCGTAGTACGTAGAGGCGACCTTCTTAGTCCTCAGGAGTAGCCTACTCTTGAGGACTAAGATGTTCGCTTCGCTTCAAAATGTAGCCGGCAACCGCACCTCTCCAACTGAAGCACAAATAATGCGTTACGGCGGATTATGAGAAAGATTTATTAAACGAATCTCATTATTTTAAAAGTACACATACGCGTTATCATAATTTTTTCGTTCTGTGAGTATTTTACATGTCGCAATGCCGTATTGCGGGAATCCCGCGTCGAGCCTATCCCGTGGGATTCAACGAAATGAATCGCTAACATTAAGCGACCGCTGGATAAATGTATCCAGGCACCAACTTTGAAGGTCGTCCACAAATCATAATTAAAACAACTGAATTTATTTTTCAACTCAATTAGACATTAACAATAAATTCGCAATAATTTACCTGTGGGAATATTTGGCAATGGACACTTTTTTATGAAAAACGTAAGCAAATATTAAATATTAATACATTTTTATAAAGTTTTTTCCAAATTAAAAATATGAGAAAATGTCATTATATACTTCTATAAAATGATTCTTATAAGACAAAAAAAAACTTTTTCTTAACATATTTAATTATCCTAATTAAGTTTATCGCTTGGTGAACCTATTAAACATATTTTATTGGAAAGAATTTTTCTTTACTGTCTACTTCAGTATTGCATTTTTTATGGTATATTTCTACATTTTTAATGTATTGTGAATGACTAAGTATTTAATTTAGTGTATTATTGAACGTATATATCTCACTTCAATCCTGTTTGACTTTGTATATATGTATATATGTACGGATGTCTGTTAGTTGTTGCGACTACTTTACATCATTTTCCTGTAAGCTCCTTTAGTACTTAGTCTTAAATAAAAAATATATATGATAAATACATAGAATAGTAGAGAAAAGCCGAGAAATTCAAAGATTCATGTGTGACGTACACCCATGTACCTAGCCTCTAGGGGTTGGTTGCTAGTGTAATCTAAACGAAACCATCGTTTGTTATGTTTTAACCGATGCTATTTTTAATTCCGTGCATTATTCGTTTCTTACATTTTTTATTATTATTATGAAAGAGTAAGAAACGGGCATGCAAGCCACCTGATGTTAAGTGATCACCGCAGCCTATGGACCACCACGTCCAATCGCAAATAGAACAGAATTTCTATTTAAGGATGGATGCGGATGCGTTCCTACTCCTGAGGACTAAGATGGTCGCCTGCAATAATGTGTATCCGGCAACCACACCTCCCCAACCGAAACACAATACATGAAGAACATGTGTTGCTTGATGGTGGGTTATGAGGGTGGCGGTGGTGCCGCCCCGGACGAGCTCTAACGGCTCTACCACTTTTGAAATATATACTATATATTTCATAAGTCCGCCTATTGTGTACTATATTATGAAATATGTAAATCTTTGTCTTCTATTTTATGGTATGCAATAAAGTATATTCTATTCTATTCTACTATATATTTTCTTATCTGGGATTTAAATCTATACCTTCATACGTGTTGATAGCGGATTGTTGCAAAGTAGTTATTAACAACAACTGAATAGCATAATATATAGCATTTCCGCAAAATAACGCCTGATACTATTAACTATCAAAACATTAAAATTCATTTTGCTAACGAACGAAGATCGATTCGTTCGTTCGTTCATTTTGCACACTCCACATGTGGTACCTTAATATACGCATGTAAATCTGCTTGTATACAATGTCTTATCTCCAAAATAACTATGTTTATACATAACCGTATCTAATACTACGCCTTTACAATATCTACTGGCTCCACGCGTCATAACTATACGCCTCAGCTTAGAGAATATCTTATTTGAAGTCAAACATTAAAAATAAAATATCCTTAGTCGTGAGTACCCGGTAAATAGGAAAATGGAAAGTGAAGTAATTGAATTGCGATTACTATTCACCGCGGGAACGTGGCCTGCGATCTTGGCACCATGCCTCGTAGACACGGACTCTTTGTAGATTGTTTAGATTTAGTTTTGATTATAATTATATTTCAGGTATTCCATCATATTAGGTTAGTGAATAATGATGAAAAAGATATAAGTATTGAAATGAAATTCAGAAAACAAAATGCTGTAATAATTGAATTAATATAATTTTTATTATGTAACGGGTACACACGATTAACTAAATATCGGCAATTAAAAATCATGACTACCTGTTACATAGTAAAATACACAAATAACTCAAAATCATTGATTTAAATTTAAAATGTCTTTTACAATCAAATATCTCAATAAACAAAATCCAACGATCTTTTAGGGTTTTTAACATGTAAAACCGTTTACTTAATATTCTCCAAGTTAAGGTACTAATATATTATAACATATATATTAAGTATACATATATGCCGTCATATATTCGTACAATATATGACGGAATACCAAATTAAAATATCAACAACACTATAATATTACACATACGGACCGATCAGCTTTCAGCAGATTACATCAGTTTGTTTACATATAAAAATGTATCAAGTTCCGAAATATAATATGTTACTATATTTTTTTCAAAACGTTAAATTAACTCGAAATATGATTCGTAGAAAGGTAGGTGTCACTGGCAAGTTATATACATCGTCGATAAAATAAACTATAAATTTTCGGCATAATTTCGTATATGCCACGACAACGGTCACGTCCGAGAGCGTTCGATCGAACGACGGTAATAAGTCGGTCAAACTGACCCAACGACGGGTTCTAATCAATATCGGAGTCGGTACAGTCCCGTCGTCATCGGCCACCCTCGAACGAGCACGCTCGCGCTGGGCCCGCGTCGGGTGTTATAAGACGCCGGCGTGCCACGGCGCGGGCGGCGCGGCGTCGTCCACGGGGCAGTCGCAGTCGCCGGCGCGCAGCTCCACGAAGTTGCCGTAGTCGTCGGTGAGCGCGCTGTGGCGCACCACGCACACGTGGCGGCGCGCGCCCGACCACCACCACCGCTCTGCAACCACCGCCGCCGTCGTAAATCGTCACGGATGTTCAAACCGACGCTCACGACGCGTATGAAACTCGATACTAATTTTTACTTTAATGTTTGACCGTTAACGGTGGGACCGACGATCTATTGACGGTCACCATTAGAACTATTTACATCGTGTAATTTCTAAAAAATATATTTGGACGAGTTCCAGTGTCCTTAAAAATAACGAGACATTTAATACACATCGTGTTACAACTAGTACTCATGTTTCGAGCATATGCATGCTTTTAACATTACATAAATAAATATAAATAGGATAATTCACTTGTACATATATACTGAATAATATCAAAATACCCACTGAAGCGGACAAATGAAATCCAGAACATGTAGTGAACTCACCTCTGCTGATGTCCACGTCGGTGATCAGTTCCTCGTTCATGAGTGCCGTCAGCGCATCGTCCGTGTGTCTTGAGTCTGTTGGGTTTACATACGTTTAATATATGCCCAATAAGTCATTTTATAAATCATTATTATGCAAGAATGTTTAGTTCATTTATTTAATTTCATTTGATATTTTATAATATTATTTTAGTTGATTTTTTTTGTTTTATTTCTTTATTTATCACACACTCTTTAATTCCCTATTTCAAGGATTCTAGAAGCTAAAAAAAACGATAAATATTAGGTTCTAAAATCTGTTACCCTTGAAATAGATAATTAAAGATTGCAATAAATAAGGTAAAATAAGCATTGAAAATAGAACAGACAATTTGAAGATATTCTGCCATGGACACACAGCTATTAAATTGTATGGTAGCGTAACAGTTTGGCAGGAATTTGTCTATCCGGGGAGGTACCATCACCATCCTCCCAATCTGTTATGAAGCAACTCTTGTGTATCGGTTGGGAGGTGAGGTTGCTAGCTACTTTTGATTTGAGGCAAGCATTTTAGTCCTTAGGAGTAGTGCATATGGGAATGATTTCAGTTAAGAACTTCAGTTCTGTTCGTGGTTGTATGTGGATGTAAAGCGACATGTTCATCATGTGTTTCAGTTGGAGATGTGTGGTGGCCGTATACACATTACTGGAGGCGACCATCTTAGTCCTCAAGAGTGGGAATGCATCCGCGTCCATTCTTAAATAGAACTTCTGTTCTATTTGAGATTGGAGATGGTAGTCCATGGACTGCAGTGACCGCTTAACATCAGGTGGCCTGCATGCCCATTTCATACTCTTTCACAATAAAAAAAAAATGTGGATGTCCAAGGACTGCAGCGACTATTGAACATCAGCTGACCTGCAGGGTCGTTTGTAAAATAGCATAGCAAAGCGAAAATATATGTATGTCTCTCATCACTAAGTCAAAATATATGTCTCATGAGGAAGGAAATTGAATGCACGCACATGATCTCCACACAACCCCCCACACAACACACCACACAAACCCCCTTAAGTATTTTCATATAATTTGTGATCGTACTCCCGTCTACATTTTGTTACTCCTAGTTGTAACATTGTAAAATTAGTCTAATTTACTTCATAACCAATAGTTCTAATGAAAATATATCTACGATACTAGGATACAAACCAGTCTCCTCTTTAACACCTGGCTCCTCTTTTATGACCGTGGTGAGTGTTGGCGAAGTGGGCGTGTCTGGTGCGGAGGGTGTTGTGGGCGTGTTGGGTGCGGTGGGCGTCGTGGGCGTTGCCGGCGGTGTGGGCGCCGCTTCCGCGCCCAGGGGCCCCGCCCCCGCCTCGCCGCTACTGTTCGAGCTGCACTCTGGACTGTACGGAGCCATCTGGGACAAAACATCATGAGATGACTATTGGTAGAAGAAGATATTCTGTTTTGTTATTTTTTTCTGTTTTATATATACCCTCTGTCTTTTTAATATTCAATTATAAAACCAATAATTATTTCAATGATAAACTCATATGATTTGAAAGGACCAGCTGCACTTGCTCCATTAATTTAAGTTATTATTTGTATTTTTGTTTTAATGTGAGAAGAGTAGCAAACGAGCATGTAAACCACCTGATGTTATGTAGTTGAAGCCCATAGATACCCACGTACAACCACAAACACGACTGAAATCTTATCTGAGCTTGAACATATATATGTTGCTACTCCTGAGGACTAAGATGGTCGCCTCGCTTCAAAGTGTAGCAGGTAACCGCACCTCTCCAACCGCAACATAATTAATACTTTAAGGCGGATTATAAGAACGGCGGTGGGACCTCCCTGGTCGAACTATACTTCTACCGTCTCTCAAACACAACTAACAATTTTAATTCATTTTTAATCAGTTTAGCCATGACCACGAGCCATGCAGCAGGTTCGAAATATTGACCATTAAAAATAATTAATCTTGAGTAACCGTTACGTAGTAAAATGTATATATTATGTAATGATATTGATTTAAAATGGTATGAGAATTGATCGCTTAGAAAAAAAGGATCTGATGGAAAGAGGATGATTACATACACGCAAGCTTCTCCTGCGGCGAGGCGTGACCTCAGCCATCTTGTAGCTGGTGTCCATGGCCCAGTAGGAGCCCTTGCCGGGGTCGTCCTTGCTGCGCGCCACCTTCATGAAGCATTTGTTCAGCGACAGGTTATGTCTTATCGAGTTCTGTAACATTAAAGAACACATTTTGATTTTGGACCTGGAAGCGTCACAAAACTAAAACACTCTCCCTGCGGCGTCCACGACTGCTGTGTATTAATTGGCGTAACGCGTTCGCGAATTGTATATACCTGTGTACGTACATATCCGTATGAATTACGGGCGAACACAAGTGATGTGTTTACGTCGGCGCTACAAGAGGGCGAGCGAAAACGACGTCTGCTTATACGTAAATGTTATGCGGATGCCAAAAAATGCAATATTGCAGTGAATTTTCAGCACATCTTCAGTCTGGAGTAATAACCTCCCGTTTAGTGCCGCATCCCGCAACGCCGACCCAAAGTGTGAAGGTAACTAAAGCTAAGCTAACTAATATTCTCCCACCTCATATTTAGTGAACAAAACTTTTTGCCATTCAGAGATATAAGTGCTGGTTTCTTACCATCCAGCCCTTGCCAGCTTCCTTGTAGTACGGGAATGCGTTGCAGATGTAGTTGTAAATCTCGTTGAGCGTCATCTTGCCGTTGGGCGAGCTGCTGATGGCCAGTCGGATCATGCTTGCGTAGCTGTTGAATCAAAATGACATTGATTTATGATACAATACTTCATTTTAGTGTTTAAAATGTGCACTTTAGTATTTATATTTTGTGTTTGCTTGTCATAACTATAGTACAATTGGAGTTATACAACAACCGTCGTAAAGTCTTGTTTCGGTTGGAGAGGTCAGTTGCCGGCTACACCTAAAAGCGAGGCGACCATCGCAGTCCTCAGGAATAGCAATGCACCTATATGAGCTAAGATAGAACTTCAGTCCTGTTTGAGGTCGTATGTCCACGGTCAATGGGCTGCAGCGACTACTTAATACCAGGTGGCATATATGCTTGTTTCTTACACTCTTTACCTAAAAAAATCTATTTCAATTATAAAATATTACGTGTATTTAAATACCTAATTACACTGTAAATAATTTTAATTATTAATGTGGTTAGTGGATTCAATAAAAATCTAAACCTCAAATAACATTTGTTTTTCCTCAAAGCAGCCACAAATCTATTATTTTAAGAAACAATAAGAAACACTGTTTTACGAAACAATAACTGACCTCATTGGGTGGAGGGGGGGGCATGACTAGGCTTGAGTAGTAGGTAGTGGCGAGGACTTAAGTTGGACAATTGGAATAATTGGAATTGCATATGATTGGATTGGATGGAATTGGATTGGAGTAGAGTTGGACAACTGTCCAAGAACAGTACCGGCTAAGTGAGAGTCAGACTCGCGTACCGATAGGTCCATATGAGTTTATATATTTTTTTTTAATTTTGAATTTTTCTTCAATTACTTCATGGCAAATTTCAAGATTAAGGGTCGACTGGAAGTAACCTTTAGGTTTTGATTCCCTTGCTAGTAGTTATGAGTATGAAAGGATGCGGCTTAAATTGCTGTTTCTTTTGATTGGGTTGACACATAAGTTTCATTTCGTTACAGCTTAAAGACCTGAGTATTTGATATAAATTTCTGCTTAATACCTCCACGAGTTCCTGAGAAAAAGGGTCTTCACAGACAGACGGACATACAGACACCAAATTGATCCTATAAGGGTTCCATTTTTTCTTTCTAAGTATGGAACCCTAAATATAAATTTAAAAGACATTGCAGCATAAGTGCATTATATTAATGGCGAAGATGTTGTTCTATTAGTCCATTGGCATGCACTTTTCCTTCTTTTACATGGGTTTAAATTGAGGCAAACAAACAAGTTGTTGGCCGGCTGCCAATATATCTAACGTAGAGGTTTCTTGACATCACTATTTTATTTATATGACACTGCAATGTTGCTATTATGTCCTAGAAGAAAATGCGCATGCAGTCCACCTAATACTAAAAACACTCAACATTCCATACATGATTTCTTGTGTCTTAGGGCCAAAGACTTATACCCAACGTTCAGGCCTGGATTAGAAATCTAAATTTGTCATGATGATTGCTTGTCCAAGAGTTAAAGTTGGAACTCATTAAGTGTGAAATTGATTTGGCTACCACTCCTCCACTTAGTGTTTAGTGTTTACTATCTCTCTTAAAAAAACAATGCATCCGTACAGGCTATTGCACATATACGTGACTTCCATAATACAGTTAGGGATATTTCGTATGTATGTACCTATTATGTACACATTCATTCATTTATTACGATAAGCATTTCATATTTTTCAATTAATAAAGTCAGTGTCCAACTTACAGTTGTCACCTTTAGTTTTTTTTACCACATTTACCCTAACCTTCCAAACTGCAGCCATCCTTGGAGCTACATTTCAGGACATACATGATACAGTAACTGCGATTCAATTCATGTGTAATTCTTCTTCTAGGAGTTGATTACAGATATGGACATCAATATCTATTAATCATCAGAACACTATCAACAGACTACTACATACTACAGTTTCAAAGAAAATATCAACGTTACCCATTTGTAACTAACTCTAAATATAATAAGATGTCTATCAGAAACCAACCATACACAAATGGTTACTTATGTAACATATGTATGTATGTATATGTATGGTACTTATGTTACATACGTAAGTCTGTTTTATCATATCCTGAAAACCAGAACGCAGTAATGCCACAACATCAGACAAATATGTTAATACGAGAGCTTCAAACCATAGAGGCATGATTCCAAAACACACATTTTACAGGAGACAGAAACCACAAACTGTGTTTGCATTTTACCTAATTTACTTCAAGATTTTCATACTATTAGTAGTCATTGTAGTTAGTTTTTTTAAAAAGCAGTTTACAAATAATTATGAAGTAAGATACAGTTAGTTGGTGAATGAAAATAGAATCGAATAACACTAAAAACAAGGCAATTTTGTTTT
>DWON01010685.1:0-10627 GCA_018251015.1 Phocides pigmalion okeechobee
CCAACCGAAACACAATACATGAAGAACATGTTGCTTTACGGCGGGTTTTGAGGGTTGCGGTGGTGCTGCCCCGGGCGAGCTCTAACGTCTCTACCACCTTTACATTTACATTTACAATGAAAAATATAAAAAAAACAGTATCTCTGCCTTACTGTACCCTTTATGTAAATAATAGTTTTACACAGCAATAAGGCAGAAATAGGTATGATATAAATATCCGTATGTACGAGTAAGTCAAGTTATTCATATGCCATCTGCGGTTGGCGGAGGTCGTTCAATGCCCTGAGTAGCCGTGTCGTGGATTTCCTTCTAACCACATTAATACGGGCACACCTATTCAGTCATTTTGTACGCATTTACACCGATTGTTTCTTTATTTGAAATAGGTGAGATCTCGTCTGATGTTAAACGATGCTGTGGTCTAAAGAAACACTAAAAACACACAAAAAGAAAATGTAAACGATGGTGCAATACTCACCGGTTGTAGACATGATAATTAATACCTTTGTCTCTCTTTTTTTTATAAAAAAAAATGTAAAATTTATGATTTTAATGTAATATTACCGCGGAATTTATTGGTTATACTGTGTAACGTGTACTCACTGGATGTGAAGTGAGGTAATCATCTCAGTCTTCAAAAGAAGTATCACCCCTACGAACGAGCTCAGAGCTTCGTACAACCCCAGTTATGTTTGGGGTTTTATGAGTGTGTTCATGGGTTGTAGTAAATATTTAACATCAAAAAGTCTTAAAGGTGGGAAAATAATAGTTCGACTAGGGATGTACCACCGCCGCCCTCATAATCCGCCGTAAAGCACTACTTGTGTATCCGATGGATAGGTGCGTTTGCCGGCTATGGGCTGCGACTACTTAACATCAGGTGGTTTGCATGCTCATTTGCTACTCTTCTACTGCTACCGCATGCTTATGTGTCATATATTTGTTTGAAAAGTTCTTTATTAATTCTCAACGTTGAATATTTACAGCTCGAAATAACACAATATATTGATTTTATGAAATAACGTTCATGTAATTATGAATCGGAGGAAACTTTGACATAAAGAATGTTCAAGAATAGTAGTTCAAAGTTTCCAGCGATTGAGTCCTTAATTACCACTTATCCAGGTGTAAAAAACTTATGCAAGTATTTTGAACCGTTCAGCCTGCAGTGGCCACTACACCGACTGGTTTTTTAATGTTTTAAATGACTTTTCCCACAGAAAACAGGTAACGATATGCGATATAATTGCTTAGCTTATGTATAAATATAGTTTGGTTGAGAGTCTTAAATATTCTATTAAATTTCTAAGTAAACACTATGAATTCTCATGCTGTATAGCATCGTGTTTACTGGCTTTTGTGGTTTGCATGCTCTATACATGCCAAGGAATGTCCGAATTCCTGATATGCATAGAGTTTCTTTTTCACGTTGAAGTAAAACAGGGGCTATCAATATGCATGAGACTTCTTTATTAAATCCTCCAAACTTCTTACAATCCATCGTAAAGCCATTCTTGTGTACGGTTGCTGAATTACAGTTGCCAGTTACACTTACAAACGAGGCGATAATAATTACCCATGCACGACGTTACACAGACGTTTAGTCCTGTTCGAACTTGCACGTAGAAATGCATGAGTTGCAGAGACCATTTAATTTCAGGTGACCTATACGCTCGTTTGCTCCTCTTTCAACTTAAAGGAACAAAAAGGGACAGAAACATATCTACTGATACAAATTTGTTTACAATTGAAGTGCGCAAAACAATAGATCATCTACATACTACACAATGCCCAAGTTTTGTGAATCTCAGAAACGACCACAAATATCTGTGCAGTCAAATTGAAGTCGGATCATACCATATTAAGTAGTCTTATTACAAACAAATAATCGTTTGATTTGTTCCAAAAATTTGTATGTAAAATAGTTGATACTTTAAAATTCATTAAAACACCTAAAAACCCACATAACAATCATTACCAATATCAATTTACATACAGTTGATTCTCGATATTTTAAATCATTTGGTTATCTCTATTTGTATCATTTTTTATTTTTGTTAACAATAATAATATTCTATCTCTATAAACTATAATTATTCACCTAAACAAACATTTTAATCTGTCACGACAGGGTTAACTCTACACAAGTAGTAACTACCAGTATTATTTAGCGAGAACTCTACACAGTGAGAAGTTTACAGTTTTTTTCTGGATTGCTTCAGCGAAGTTCTTAAAAAACCCCGTTACTCGTTATTCGTGTGTAGTCGTACAGTAAAGCAGGCAGTAGTGACTCAGAAGCCGGAGCAATACAACCACGCGTTGCTCTAACAAGCAAAAAACCGCGAGATGAGTTCATAGCCTGATTCCAATTACAATTTCGTCATCGTCAATTGGACGCAGCGATACGATTGTTTATTGTTAATACGGAGTAATCGTGCTTTTTCGTATTTTGGGTAGCGTGTAATTGCTCTAAATTGTAATTACTTATTATATATGGATAACTAACACGCGCCTATCTGATTCCGAAACCAAAAAAAGCAATATTTGTCCTGGATGGAGTCGAACCCATAACCTCTGAGTAATCAGAGTCACACACCGTTCGACGGGAAGACATCCCAATCCTTTCGTTTTTCTCTTGTATTTTCTAAAATACGACTATGCAATCAACATGTATGTCCAAATATATCAAATTACATGTCCAAGTATATCAAATTATATGTCAAAATTTGTCAAATTTTATGTATGTATGATGTATTTAATTTTTACGTGTACAGTAAAAATACCATAAGGTTAATCTAAATACGTCACGATGACAAAGGATGTTTTCAGATTGCATCTCCCGGATAGGCTTTGATTCAGTACTAATAGATATCCGGCACACAACGGAAGCTATTAATTTCCGGTTTCAAGACGACGTAGGTTATGACAACTACGTGAAGTATGACGTAGAATGACGTTAATGCGTGGGCCATGAAACATACGCTCCACTAGACCCTCTTACTTAAGGGCCACATACGTTCAAAACAAATCGCTACTGGCTGCAAATGTCAGCGTTTAAAACAAATGTATGCTTTATACTCTAATTCCTCGACCATGTAATTTACGCCCCAATAGTGGTTTTTTTATGTGAGAAGAGTAGCAAACGAGCTTGCAAACCACCTGATTTTAAGTATTCACGCCCATAGATATCATCGTACAACCCCAAACACGACTGACATCCTATCTGAGCTGGAAGGTAGATACGTTGCTACTCCTGAGGACTAAGATGGTCTCGCTTCAAAGTGTAGCCGGCAACCACACCTCTCCAACCAAAAAACAAGTAAAGCTTTACGGCGGACTATGAGGGGGGCGGTGGTACCTTCCCGGTCAATCTATGGTTCTTACTCCTTGCAAGCGTCTTCTTATACAAGCGTTATTACAAAGCCACCAAATTGAAATGTCAATGTAATGTGTGTGTGTGTGTGTGTGTGTGTGTGTGTGTGTGTGTGTGTCTTTATTTCTGCGGAATGAGGAAAGGGACAAATTAAATAAAAAAAACGCTACCGGACTACTCTATCGACACGCGTCATCAGACCATTTTGTGTACGCTATAGAACTTTTTCATATATTTATTCTTGAGTCTTATTTAAAAAGCGCTTTCAACCTTTCGACACTCTTGCAAATTCGCCCGTAGCGAATACAGCGCAATTTCATGGCCTTATAAAATCGAAACATATTTATTTTTAGCGTTTGATGTCGTCGCTTATAATCAAAAGCGAAGTTGTTTGGAACATTGCATTTCGGATATACATACACACACACACAAATATATGCGTGTATATATGTGTGTGTGTGTGTGTATTTACTTTCGAGGTTGCCGCTTTCAACTATGTGCGAATTTGCGTTAGGCTTTGTACTCCGTGGCCCTTGGGATAGGTTTGTTTTTAACGCTCCACGCTGACGTCAACATGACGTCGTTGTTTGGACGTTTGTTTAATGTAGAGAATTAGTATGTTGATACTGTAAGCCTTGGATTACGTATAAAGGATAAGCTTAACATGCTTTTCTCTGTATACCTATGTTTATGATTACATGATTAAATTTACGGGTGAATAAGCCTTTTGTATCATATATTTAAATAATAATATTTGATGATAACAAGTAAGTTATTTTATTCAGATGACTTTTATTGAGTTCTGGACGGCATTCTTCATTTGTATTTTTTTTTATTTTATTAGGCTTAAGGTATTTTATGTAATAGTAACATTTTATTTCTCTAATCTTAATTTATTTATTAAACACCTGTTTGTTTGAATTATTTTTATAAAAATATTTTTATTCAATAGATACATTACAGGTTTTGTGAATAAATAGAAAAAGAAATTTGTGTGTAAAAAAATTGAATAGCTATTTAAATACTTCCTTGACTATGCAACTAACCTGGGTCTTAGACTGGTATGGTGACCACTGGGGCACGGGAATTGTCGTATATATTTTGCATGTCATTTACATAATTTATCGAATTCATGAATATCTTAAACATAATTACAATTAAACACTTCTCTCAATAATCCGTGCCCATGCAGCGTAGTGGTAAGAATGTTGACTGTATTCCCCAGTTGAATAGCGATAGTTATTCTTTGCGCAAGATATAAACCAGCCCTTGTTAATCGCAGCATCAATCAAACGTGGAACAATTTTTTTGTCACTCTGCAACTCGGAACCATTTATGAAACAAAAGTTACAAAGCCAAGCATTACAAACAACTTTTTTTACTTAACCTGCCAGAACCAAAATATCCATCTCCAAGTTCTAATCCTTGATCCTTAACAATAAGTTACCATCATGTGCTAGCGTTTAGGTGACAGTAATTTTAATTTACCGAACTTTGGGGAGTGAAACTGATGTGACGCCCGGACCCAGCTCTTTAATAAAGAACGCTCCGACCAAGATTTAAATTTTTAGATACGAGTATTTCTCCAGACTCCAACTGAAGTATCCTTTAATTTATTTCAATGTGCGTATCATTCTGTGGCTTGCGTAGATCGTAGATGCTCGATAAAGTACAAAGATAAAGCTACGTCAGCCGCGCTCCGATGTTTGATGGGTGATTAGTGATTTTTTTCATGCTTACTTTCGTACCTCGGAGAGCATGATTATCTGTCTGTTTCAATAATTATGGCAAGAATACCTAACCTAATCATGGGAATTATAACGCATTGGAACTATGTTAAGTCGTTTCAGTTTTGGACGTATTACCAACACAACGGTAAGATATAAACGTTGCGGGTACATTAAATCAACACAAACTGTTAGCTGGAAACTAGCCGAAAGCTAGGTGGATGTCAAGTTAGATCGCCGTAGTTGATCTACGGAGAGATCAACTCAATTATATCGGTTTACCGCAAACGATATGTCAAGTGCAAGATGCATTGCCACTGATACCAGCTTGAGCGAGTTTGGTCTTTCGAAGGGCAATCAAAGAAAGAAAGAACAGAAAAAGATTTTTATATATAAGTTACCCTAACAAAAAGGGAGACCGGCCACTTGATGGAAAGCAATCACTGTATGGTCTTGCCCTACAGAGAAATCGGAGCTGACTAGAAATGATATATTTCTTTATCAATATGTCCAGCGAAAGAGCAAGCGAACGCCCGAACGCAAAGCTGTCATGGCCGCCTACGGACATTAGCAACACCAGAGGAGTTGTCAGCCTTGAAGAAGACTTCGTTTGCACCTGTGTTGAAGAACCCCATGTCATAGCGTTCAGAGAATACCTCAGAAGAAAGCTCGTTCCACATCTTGCACGTACGTGGAAAAAATGAACGCGCAAACCGTGTCCATCCATAACAAACTACGATTTAAGTTGACAATATTTTTGCTGCGTAGGCTACGATCAAATCGATTTTTTCGTTCTTTCTGACTTTTTTTTAATATGAGAAAAGTAGCAAACGAGCATACAAACCAGCTGATGGTAAATAGTCGCAGCCCGTAGACATAGTACAAGCACAAGCATGACTGAAATCCTATCTGAGCTCCAGCATAGATGCGTTGCTACTCCTGAAGACTCAGATGGTCGCCTCGCTTCAAAGTGTAGGCGGTAACCGCTCTCCAACCTCCAACCAACCCTCTCCAACCGAGACACAAGTAATGCTTTACGGCAGATTGTGAGGGCGGCGGTGGTACCTCCCCGGTCGAAATATAGTTCTCCCACCTTAAATTAAATTATATTTTGTAGACATTTTAGTATTCGCAATCAGAGGAGAGACTTTAAATGAAATGTTACCTAATTACGGAATCTCATCGACATCAATTCTAATCAGAAATCTTCTGATCGGTATTTTATAATTATGTTGGTCTGTAATTCAGTTTGAAACTACATGCGTGCAGTTAAAAAGTAAGCATTACATATCAAATTGACGTCACCTATTTTTATATCTTCTGGTGCATAAACCTTACTAGGGAATGGCAACATCTCTAAACTGAGGAAACGACCTGCAGTCCATCTGATGCTAAATGGTAACTGGCACCCAAACTAACTGCCACTAAATTCATGAACTTTGGTAACCAATTCTTTAAACATCCGCAAACCGTTATCTACCAAAAACTCCCTTTGAGTAACATCATGGCTTTTTATGTAACTGAACTGCCACCCAAAACATTCCAAAAAAACTCAAAAATTGCTTCATACCAGAAGTTGCGATTATATTAATACGGCAGTGGACTTTCCCATGAACTCCTATAAATGTAACCTAATTTCTATTTGAGTTAGTTACAAACTAGTACAATGACGTCATTCTGTTATAGATATTATTTCAACGGCAGGGAAATTACTATCAATGTTTGTACCTCTTTGCTGGACTGCCATGTTTGTTTACTTTCAAAACGGTTCAGTTGAGCGGTGCGTTGGAGTGTCAATGTATTGTTATTTTTGCACTCTTTGAAATACATTTATACATATAATAAAACTGTAACTGATCGCTGTCTGTACATGACAAATTTATTTAAAAATTCATAATGGACTGTCTTTAGATATGCAAGAGAAATAATGTTTTTTCATTTTGTCTGTTTATCTGTATGTTTATGCATGCTAATCTCAAAAATGGCTTATGCGATTTGAACGCAGTTTTCAGGAATATATTGTGATGGGCTTCACTTAACATTTAATGATTTTTTATTTAAATCGTTTAACAAATAAAGAAGTTATGACAATTTATGTAATACGTGAACGAAGTCGCGGGCAAAAGTTGGTTTATAATATATTAATTAATTATAATAATTGTATTATTTAACTGTCTTGGAGGTTGGTGGTTATTAAATCGCATCATATTTTTTTTGACAAGAGTAGCAATCGTGTGGGCCATATGATGTTAACTAATGTTGCCTACAGACATCTACATGTGTTGCATGTGGATATCTGGAGAACACAGATAAGGATCGGTGGTGGTACGTGAGCCCTTGTTACTCCTGAAGGCTTACCTTGCTTCAAAGTTTTATATATGTACAAAATTCAGGACACCGGTAAATAAGATTCAGTGTACCTATATAATTAATATATAAAAAAATTCAGACATATATATTAAGTAAAACATTTCGTTTGATAGATGTTGGTATGTGGTTCTAACCTACATTTACAATTACGGCGCCTGTTTCTGTTGTTAGAAATTGTAATTTATTTACTAAGACATCAGACAGGACTTACATCAGTTCAGTTCTGCTTGAAGTTGTATGTGAATTCCTATAAGCCACGACCACATAAGATCACATGATCTCTAAGGTCTACTAAAGGTCAGGTCACTCTAAAATACCTAGTAAATATGGAAGATTTACATTCAAAGTACCAAAGGATTTATTTCTTTAAAAAAGAATTTTGAATAAAATAGTTTAACATGACGTGTTTTATAATATGAATGTAAGATTAGCATTTAAATAACATTTCGTAACATGAGGTCATTGTACTAAACTTCAGAGAATTACTAGCGAACGAAGTTGTTGACCAAAATGTATTAAAATCTGTATCTATGTGCGCGTGTATGTAAATGTATGTAAGTAAAAGTGTAAGTCAACTGACGGACCCACAGATCAGAGTACAGCTGGAATCGGTGGATCTAAAATCCAGATAGATTATTTATACAGTATAAGAGGGTATTAAGAAAGACTCAGGCAACGCAGTGTCGCAGTGACCGCGAGCCGTGCAACTGTGAGTATCCATTATATAATAAAATGTATGTAAAGGTGGTAGAGCCGTTAGAGTCCGCCCGGGGTAGCACCACCACCACCCTCATAACCCGCCGTAAAACAACATGTTCTTCATGTGTTGTGTTTCGGTTGGGGAAGTGTGGTTGCCGGATACACATTACTGGAGACGACCATCTTAGTGCTCAAGAGTAGGAACGCATCCAAGTCCATCCCTAAATAGAACTTCTGTCCTATTTGAGATTGGACGTGGTTGTCCATGGGCTGCAGTGACCACTTAACATCAGGTGGCCTACGTGCCGGTTTCTTACCCTTTCACAATAAAAAAAATGTATAAATTCCGCGAGGATATTAATTTAAATTATTTTTTAAGCAAGGAATTTTGGAAATCCCACTAAAACCACCTAAATTACTAAAATATGGATTGGAAAGTTGTATGATATTTCGTAATATTTTTTCTACACAAACAAAACCTGAAAACTAACGCTAAACATAGAGCTAATAAGAAATATAAATTACTCGAAATCCTTGCGAAGTTCCCACGGAACACAAAAGGTGATTAGTGGAAGGATCCGTTTTATGACATGGTTTTTATATATTTTTTATATATTTTTTTTGTAATGTAAGAAATTAAATACGGTTCTTTAACAACAGAGTTACAATCATAACTGTAAAAATGCTTTATGATATCAGAATGTTTATAATTACATTTGAAACAGCTACACTTAGATACAAGAACAAAATTCGTAATGATGAGATCTTTAGACGAAGAAAAGTTAACTCTCAAAATGCTGGCTAAAGCACTCGAAGGACGGACAACCGATGGCGCAGAATGGGCCTCAAGTGGCGACCACATCTAGGCAAAAGGAGCACAGAGCGTCCCCCAACCAGATGTACCGACGACCTGAGAAAGGTAGCAGGTAACCGCTGGATGCAGAGGACAAAGAAGCGGTCAGAGTGGCGGCACCTGGGGGTGACCTATGTCCAGCAGTGTAAGCGCAAAGGCTGATGGATGAATGGATGAGATGCAAGGAAAACATCTTAGTCCTAAAGAGTAGCAACGTCTCTTCTACGATCTCAGATAAGAATTTAAAATTAATGAACAACGACATCTTGTATTATTGCTGCCATTTCAAGCTGAAGTGGTAATATGAATAAATATCATTCCATACTTAATATCAAAAAGAAGCCTTACAAACGGCAAATTTATATCTCTACAAACAACAAAATTGTAAGTGATGATATGAGAAAATATATTATTAGGGGCCTTTATTAATGAAACAGAACGCAAGACAAAAAAAATGTTAATCTGTGCAAATATATGCACTAAACCTCAGAAACGACAATTGATTTCATTGCAATTTTCACTAAGATATTGTAGTAAGCTTTTTTTATTGTGAAAGAGTAAAAAACGAGCACGCAGGTAACCTGATGTTAAGTGGTCACTGCAGCCCATGGACAACCACGTCCAATCTCAAATAGGACAGAAGTTCTATTTGAGGATGGACGCGGATGCGTTCCTACTCTTGAGGACTAAGATGCTCGACACAATACATGAAGAACATGTTGCTTTACGGCGGGTTATGAGGAGGCGGTTGTACCGCCCCAGGCGAGCTCTAACGGCTCTGTTGTCAGCCTATAACTGTCCACTGCTGAACATAGGCCTCCCCTAGAGCCTGCTATGTTGTACGGCAACGGCTCTACCACCTTCCAAAAGCTCCACTTAACATTAATCACTTCGTTTCATTGTAATAAAAATTCAGAAGTTACGAGGTACTAGTAACTTTCTGCTATCAGAAGATCTAGAAAAACTCAAAAATTGAAGCTTGCTTGAGCCGCACGCAGCAACTTAAAATGAATAAAATCAGATACATTGTTTTTTAATGCTTATTTTTTATACAAACATCAGTTCATATTATTATATTGTTGTCTCTATTAAATGACCTTATATTTTATTATTCCATTGTACAATTCATATGTTAACGGTTCATATGTTAACATACAATAGAACCTCTGTAAATACAGCCACGACCTAAGACAATAACCATTTGCAATATTCAGGAAGGTTCTCTTATCTTAATAGCAAGTAGCGTTAGTGCCCAGTTAATATATTTTGCCACAATGTCCACAGTTTCATACATATTAAACGCGCAATAGCCTGCAGTGAGTAATAAATTTACATATACTAGAACTATAGTTCCATCTGGGAGGTACAACGGCTATCATAATCCGTCAACAAGCAATTCATATATTTCGGTTGGAGAGGTGCATTTGCCGGTTATACTTTGACGGCGCCGCTTATATCAGTCGAGTCAGAGTTACGAGAGGCGGCACTAACCTGGAGCTGTATTCTCTAAACTGAAGATACGTGTACGAATATGCAGATTTAATGTCTGCACCCAGTATTGTAGTTTTTTTTTTATTATGCTAGAGTTCAAAACGGGCATGCAGG
>DWON01010686.1:0-10626 GCA_018251015.1 Phocides pigmalion okeechobee
CTGCGCGCGTTGCTACGCAACCAATTAAAATAAATTTGAAGGAAAGACATTACACAAAAATTCTATTCATTTTATTGTTTTTTTTTGTTGATTTTGGTCGTACCAACTCAGAAAACTTCGTGGGCTCATGCACAACAACTTTGCTAAAGATCTTCATATGATCAAATGCATAGTTTACGATTCTATAAAGGACATACAGGCAAATATTCATTTTTATATATAAGAAAGATATAGCCTAACAAACACGTGCGCGGTAAAACCTAAGCTGACCTGACATTCTCAGTACCACTTTAATACAATTAGATAATCATTGGTACTTACTATGCAGTGTGCGTAGACACGACAGTATAATTACGTTGGCAACATACCTTGTTAGTGTAATTAAAAGCTTAAAGAAATTAATGCAGGTCCCTAGTGCAGTGAAGTAACCGCACGAACCGTCCATTAGATAAACAGTACCACAGTTACATAAATACCATTTATTAATTTATGACGTCTATTCAAGAAATTTACTCCAACGGATATCGGGTATCGATAGTTTGGTAATTCTTCAGCGTCTTTTTAATGATTTCATAACTGATTATATATTTTACATACACTTTACATTACATTGTAATTTACAGTTTACATCTCAAACCTATGTATCAGCGTTAATTATTAATCGACATGGATATTTTTATTTGTAAAATTTGAAGAAAAGGATACTTCTGAGAATGGTAAAAGATTTATAGTATATTATGGTAAATTTTGTATTATAGTTATATAATTGAGCAATATATCTATGAGAAATATATAAAAATAAATAATAATACATTAAAAAAATTAACATCCCTTACGGTGATGGAGCAGGAAAAGCAATTTTTATGAATTAATATTTTAATTTCTACGAATCAAATATTTATTTTTTATGAATCAATATATTTGACATCGTTGTTTGATATCTTCATTCGTAACGAAATCTCTCCACCGCGGAGATTTATAATAAAGCTTGCTCCTTACCTCAATATTCAATACTCAAATATTACCTCGGTAGTCGAAGTAATTATAAATATATAATTTTTTTTAATCTTTGTTTTTTTTTGTTGTAGCCAAGATGGAGGAGCGAGACAAGGACGAGGGCCCCGGGGTGCCCGACATGACGATGATGCCCCAGATCACGGAGAGAGCCATCAACGACAACCTCAAGCGGCGGTACATCCACGACCTCGTTTATGTATCCTTTTGTATAAACTAATCAGTTCCCAACACCAAGTGAAGATACATTAGTGGGGAACGTTGAGGGTATTTATTTATTTATTTATTCTTTATTATACCAAATGCAAAAATGTGGTATACACAGCGGACTTAATGCTGGAAGCATTACCATCTACCAGTCAACTTTGGGCTCAGCAGAAATCATCGAAGGCGTTATAAATGAAAAGGAATGATCAGTAGACCTGTAGTATGTTGGGTTGTATGTGTGTTGGTTAAAATAGGATATAGACAGCAGACTTTAGAATACTGCATTCTTGTCGTATAGAAAACAGTACACGTTAGAATGAATGCTACTTCTTGTCGTATGGAAGACAACAGACGTTAGAATGAATACTGCTTTCTTGTCGTATAGAAGACAGCAGACGATAGAATGAATACTTACTTCTTGTCTTTATAACATAAGCAGAAGATAATTGAAGATGATTGGAAATTAATTACTTTTACATTCATAACACTTATTGAAAAGTTTTATCGATGACAATTTTAATGTTATTTTGTGAAGATATTTTACACATTTTTTCATACTCTACGGCTTTTGTAACTACTAAGGGTGGGCAGGGATTCAGGTCACGAGGATACCTGCATCGCCCGAGCGCATATTCAGGAGGTTGTAATTACATCGTAGATTATTTCATGTGAAAAGTAGAATTCTAATAAATCCTTATTAAGAAATATATAAAAAAAATAGTTTTTTTTGCAATGTTAATCTACATATATTAATGCAAAATAATTTGACAGTCCACTAATTTAAAGCTATACCGTGCTATGTAATTTACACTGGATAACCTTGGAAACGTACCAACAATTTACGATATAAACATCTCAAATGCATAACCCTTATAGTCCAAAATTCCTTAAATCGGTAAACAGACATACACAGGATCCATTCTAGTCGCAGTAAATCCGTACAAGGAGCTGGGTTGTTACACAATGGTAAGTGATTCTAATTAATAAAAACACCAACATCTTAAGAACAGGCAATCCACCAAGTCTTACCGGGCACGCAGCCGGTAGATGTTTTTAATTACACAAGAAAGAAAATCAATCCACGAAACAATATATATTTCGTGTATTTTACTGTTTGCAGAGAATCAAAATGCTACGTTAACCTAAAAGCTAAAGCTAAATTCATGGAAAAATCTATTTTTATATAAGACTAAAATAAAAAAGGAGCATGCAGTTAATCTGATGTTAAGTGGTTTTTGCAGCTAGTGGACATCTTAATATGTCTAAATTCCTGTCTGTTACGAACATGCGTTGTTTTCTACATACAACCTAAGGACTAAGTTGTTCGCCGTATATTCTATGATCGCCTCATGGTGTATACTAAATATATCCGCTCTAAAAGAAACACTACTATACTTCATGGGGGATTATAAAGATGGCGCTGGTACCTTGGAGGTAGGAGGTGGAGGAGGAGGTCTGGACTGTAATTACCCCGCCTACAGCATACCGCCTATACGTCCTTATATATCTCTATGTCATATCGTCATACTTACTTCTATATTATTTGCGCAGGAGGATATGCAAAACTACCGCGGAAAAGCCTTCGGGAGTCTCCCGCCACATGTATTCGCTTTAGCTGAATCAGCTTACAGCTCGCTACGGGTAAGAAACCAAAGATAAAAATATCTCTACATAAAAAAATACATACTACAAATTTTACTACTAAGTGCAAAATTTTATCTCAATTTCACTGGTATTCCTCAAGAAATACGTGAAATAAGAGTATTTTTCATGATATAATGATTTCATTAACAAATAAATAAAATAAATTACAAATTCTAGTTATTACTGATTATTAATACAATAAATACAAAAAAAAATTTAAAACGCTTTAATATATTTGTTTTAATGACCTAAAATATGCCTTTATATAATTCTGATACCTTTTTAACATTTTACAGAATGGCGAGAAAAACCAATCGGTAGTTATCTCGGGGGAGAGTGGGGCTGGTAAAACCGAAACGACGAAGTTGATACTACAGTACCTTTGCGCGGCTGGCGGTCAAGCGTCGTGGGCTGAGCAGCAAATCCTTGAAGCTAACACTGTTTTGGAAGCTTTCGGTGAGTTTAGGCTTACGATCAAATGCTATAATGTAGCCGTTTAGGTAAACGCGTAACAGTGATACTCTATTAGAACCATCAAACCTACGAAGAAGACTTGATTGCTGGCTACACTTACAAGCGAGGCGACCATCTGAGCCCTCAAGAGTGGCAACACATACACATATGTAACACCTCATGCAGGACTCTAGGCCAGGGTGACGTTGGACGTGAATGTCCATGGCCTGCAGAGTCTACTTAGCATCAGATGGCCTGCACGCTCGTTTGTTAGTTTTTTCACATAAAAAACTATTACTCGAGAATTTCTTGCCTCAAAGATTTGTAATAAAACAATACATACATTTGCACTAATTATTTGCAACTCAAAATAGTCTTAGGTAAGTCTAACACTAATTTATTTTTAATTGCCTATAAATAAGTTATTCGTGTCAATTATTCGATATTCCTTATACCAATCGCGATGTAACTTGTTGGATCATAACCACTGAATCACGAACGAGATATTTCTCAGAGCTTGTTACGTGGTCTCCTTACCGTGACGCACGGACAAACGTTACGGTTGAATTGTTAGATGCTAGAAAAACTGTAGGAAATACAAAATTACGTACGCTTACAATATAAACTTACTGGCAATTATAAATTGATTGTGACTAAGCTTTTTTCTTTACTCTATATATAGAATATTCAACAGGTATTAATCAGCTTTGTTCACCTCACGATTCAAGTGTACTTATAGTTAGACCTTAATTTTTTCTAAGCAAAATGCATTAATAGATGATGGAAAACACCGTGAGGAAACTTACTTATCCTAGAGTTTCCTATTGAGTTAATTATGAAAGTTTTTGGACTATAAAAACTTAAATATATATCTTTTCTTTCAGGTAATGCAAAAACAGTGCGCAATGACAACTCATCCCGTTTCGGCAAGTTTGTTGAAGTGCGATTGGATCACCGAGGAGGGATACGTGGCGCTGTGCTGAGGGATTTCCTTCTAGAACGTGCTAGAATCACCGGGCCTGCGCCCAGAGAGACTAACTACCATGTATTTTATCAACTCGTTGAAGGAGCGAAGGTAAAAATCATATATATTGGAAAAATAGGGGTCTATATAACTTTCAAATTGTTAGTGATAGAATGATATTGTCGCAAAGATTTTGTTTCTTCGTTACTTATCATCTATTTCTGGATTTTACCAAGTTTTCCCTTAATAGGTTATAGATAATGTTTGGTAGAATTAATAACATCTATGCATAGGTTGTCTTACGTAAGATCAAGCAAATAAGGACCCATTAGATATGAAGTTAATAGTGATCCAAATTGAGTGATTTTCAAGCCAAATTGTTATTGGTCAAATTGGCCAAATGGTCATTGATGGTTCTATCAGGAAGGTGTAAATAATAGTTAAATGTATGTCGGTTATGTGTTTGTGTATGTTCCTGTTATCCACAATATGAACTCCTAGTATGGAGTTGACTTTAAAATATGTTGAATCAATGTCCGAGTCAAATTTAATAACTGCCATTTGTCTTTATTCTACAGCATAATGCAGAGCTCCGCAACACGCTGCGTTTACGCGACGGAGTTAACTTCAAGTACCTTAGACCAGAAGATGAGGAGGCCCGCAAGGGACGAGGAGGGGAGCAGGGCAAGCTGGAGGCACTACAGTTGGCGTTGACCGTGCTGCAGGTCCCACCGCACATGTGCGAAGGTCTCTTCAAGGTGTTGGCCGCTGTGCTCTGGCTCGGAAATGTGCAGTTCCAGGTAAGTTTATCTAACTCCCTACAAAAGGTTTGGAATAGACTTTGATTAGGAAATACTAAGAAGTATTAGCAATTGACTGGCTTGTAAATATTACGATAAGGATGTGTTTGCCGTAGCAAGTTACATAAACGAGTAAAATGATTGAAAAACATTTTACCACAAAATCGATATTAAATGTATCCTCTACGTGAAATTGTAATGGTACTTTAATATACCTTCGTCTTCTTTCTTTTTCTTTAACTAATAACTCATTTTTAAATAATCATTTCCTTAAAAATGCCAATCCTTTATAATGGTTTGAAGCTACAAGAAGCATTTTAAAAATGCTTCATTTTAAGTCTTCGGTAATTTATTTGCTTTCAGGATATCGACGGTGAACGCACAACTCTAGCGCCAGAAGACGCAGAAGCAGTGGAAGCAGTGGCCAGCCTCCTGGGGCTGCAGCCGCCCACTGCGCAAAGGGTGTTGTTGGAGCGGCAGATCAACGTGCGAGGGAATGTCACTGATATACCGCTGCGTTTGCATGAGGTGAATTGTTGGGTGTTGAAAGGGTGTTGAAATGAATATTACGTTCTACCAGTTTCAAGGCAGCTGGTCTCTACTATACTGGCTTGTAAATATTTTTAATGATCTAAAATTACCCAATGTCTTTTTTTCATATTTTTTTTATTTATTTATTTAAATAACGAACTAGCGTTTCATCCACTTTATGGTTAGTGACTATCGCCGCTTAAAGGCCAAATTCCCAGCAGTTGCAGCAACTCCATGCAGAACGAGTGTTTTAACATAATTCGATCACATACATTATCATTTTAATATGCAAAACATTTTGAGATAAAAACACATTAGGAACAGTTAATTGTAGTTCTTATATAAACAGAAAATTTTGTTCCAAGTACATAATTTGATCGTTAAGTTTTGATAAATTATGTATTCATTGTTTTGCGATAGGCTCGCGAGAATCGCCATGCGATGGCCCGAGCGCTATACGCTCGTACGTTCGCGTGGCTCGTCCGTCACGTGAACAGCTGCTCGGCGCCGGGCCGGGAAGCGCGCCGTGCCCTGGGCGTGCTGGACATTTTCGGATTCGAGAACTTCGCGGCCAACTCCCTGGAACAACTGTGCATCAACTACGCTAACGAGAAACTCCACATGTTCTTCAATAACTATGTGTTTGCGTTGGAACAAGAAATAGTAAGCTATTATAAATATACTAGACTTAAGATTGGTTGAATTTTTTTTGTGATAGAAAAATAGTCATAGAGAGTGCAGGCCACCTGATATTAAGTGCGGTCCATAGACATTCACGTTCAACCTCAAACAGAATTATAGTAGTCTGACGTCATAAGCAAATGTGTTGCTATTCCTGAGAACTGAGACGGTCGTCTCGCTTTTAAGTTCAGCCGTCAACCGCATCTCACCATCCACACAAGTGTCTATATCTTGGCATAAGTAAACAAATCGTCAGTTCCTTGTAATAGAGAAAACAGAATTATGCTTATGCTTATTTTATTAATCTTTATGTGACATTTAATTGATCAAGTTGATATCTAACAAATCCAGTAGAAAAGAAATATGTTTTCTTTTTCTTTTACTTTAAATAAATGGTATATATATTTATATATAACCTACTATTCAGTAATAAAAACCACTAGGTTTTAAGAATACCAAAACGTTTTCATTATTATGAATATCACAATTATTTTGTACTGTGTACAAAAGCGTATTGCATCAAATGTAACATAAAATTATATTATTTCCAGTATCGTCAAGAAGGCATCAAGTACAACAGGATCCAGTTCACGGACAACGCGGCGTGTCTCGAGCTGCTGGAGAAGCCGCCGAGAAGTCTTCTCAAATTGCTCAGCGAACAGTGTCACATGCCTAAGGTATAATGATGAATGAAACCTGTTTTGAATAGATCGCTTGCAGAAAATGAAATTTATATATATTTTTAGTGTATGAACACTTTGACTGCAACGCGAATATATATGATCGGGTCAGTGTTGCGGGAGGTGGCCATAAACTGAAGCTTACTTCATTGGACTAAATATACGTCGACAAATTACTGAAATATTGTATTTTCTAGCATTTGTGTATCATCTACGAATACATAGACGTAATGTTCGCTCCCAGCCTTGTAGCGCCGACGTAAAAACAGCACTTTTGTTCGCTAGTAATCAATACTAATTTGTCTGTACAACACAGGTGTGCAGGATGCCGAGGAAAGTTTTTAGAGTGGTCTGGTGACTAGACAAAGTTTGGATTTTATTTGTTACAATTGGTTGTAATTCGACAGCAGACGACACTAATTAATAACTACAATATGTTCCAGGGCTCCGACAGTGCATACCTAACAAACATCCAAGGTGAGTTTGGAGAACACCAGAGCTTTGTCAAGGGCTCCCGACGTCGCTGGGAGGAAGAGTTCGGGGTCCAGCACTACGCGGGTGCGGTCACGTACAGCGTCCAAGGGTTCGTCGACAAGAACAGGGATACCCAGCAGGACGCCTTCATTGACCACCTCAGTCGATCCGCCAATCCCTTCGTGAGGGAGCTGGCGGATTACGTACAGGACTTAGCGCCACCTAGCCATGTAAGTTATCGACAATAATCAAACATCGACTTGGAAACTAAAAAGAACTTATAAAATAATAAAAAATAATTGTTACCGTCAAAAGCAAAAACAAGTATTAATATTGTTTAGGACATTTCGTTGTCGAGTCCGGGCTCGGCGGGCACGACGCAGCGCGGCACTTCAAAGGGCCGCCCGACGGTCGTAGACACGTTCAGAGCGCAGCTGCAGTCTCTCGTCGACATGCTGCAGGTCACTGATGTATGGTTAGTACGATTTACCGATAATTTGTATGAGCCGATCGATGTATGTACTGTGATTATTTATGTTTGTGAGATAGAAGAGTGAAATGTTAGGTGAAATTAAATTTGTTTTAATTCTGAAATTATCTAATGTAGGTGGAACCTGCCGGGTAGTTATCATTCGTAGCAATTCTTATGTATCGGTGTAAAACGAATATCTTAGTCCAAATA
Source organism: Phocides pigmalion okeechobee (assembly GCA_018251015.1). Taxonomy (NCBI): domain Eukaryota; kingdom Metazoa; phylum Arthropoda; class Insecta; order Lepidoptera; family Hesperiidae; genus Phocides; species Phocides pigmalion. The sequence goes on from DWON01010686.1 coordinate 8,131, forward strand.
AGTAGGAACATCTTTATGTTCGACTTCTATTTTTATCTATTATATATGGAGCTTGTTATCTACAGGTGTCATTAACCATATACCATCGGCTTGATTGTATTCTGCTTTGCTACCTGGATTACATAAAAAATATTCGGCTTCATACGATTTTATGTATTGTAGTACTCGGTATAATATCAAATGCAAACCCTTTATTTAATTTTAAAATTTTAACATACACTTAATATATGTCTAAATAACATTGTAAAATAGTCTATTCATTTGTGTAATACATTCGAATATAAATTCAAATTATTTATTTGTTGTTGTTATGTACAGTTTTTCTTGACTGTTAAAGCAAGTGATAATAAATTTTTAATACCATTTGAAAAATCAAAGGTGCGTCATAGGGATTCGAACCCCAGTCCAGTAATACACGAGGCCGGAATTTTAAAAACCAATAATCGTGATTATCAAACTGTAAATCCCCAGGTACGTCCGCTGCATCAAACCAAACGAGAACAAGGAGGCGGGCAAGTACAGCGAGCAGCTGGTGCTGGAGCAGCTGCGGTACCTCGGCATGAACGAGATCGTGAAGATCCGGCGCGACGGCTACCCGGTGCACCTGCCCACGCCCGTGTTCCAGGCGAGGTACCGCTGTCTGCTGCGGCACCCGCGCCCCAGTGCTCCTGATATTGCGTGAGTTATTATTTTATGAACAATGTAACACAGAAATTTACTAGGCTATTATATTCTAATTATATCAAAGCACTTATTATGTAAAAGACAATAATCTATGTTAAAGAAATAAATGTTTTTTTTTTTTTTATTTCATAAAATAACCTAGCGAAAAGGCAGACAAGCCATCCGATACAAAGAAATCATTTTCAATTGCGGACAATTGTAATATTCTATTTTTTTTTGAATAATGCGAAATTAAATATATTTCCATGTCTATGGGTTGTTCTGAATGCGAATGTAACTGAGAGGATCTGATACATAAAAAAAAATTTTTTTTCAAAAGGCAAAGAGTAGGTCAGTCTGCAGCTGAGCTAACATTATTTGTAAATTATAATTGGTTAGAAATTCGTTTCTTTAAAAAAACGCCTTGTCGTTCTAGGTCAATAACATCTCTAGTGAATGCGCCGCCAGACGATTGGCAAATAGGTTACACGAAAATATTCATGAGAAGCTCCGTTCACTCCCCGCTTGAAGCTAAGAGGAATACACTTCTACAGTCCTCTGCGCTTCTAATACAAAAAGTGAGTATTTAATTACCTTCCTGTATGTAAAATCTCTATTGTTAACTTTATAATGTTTCATTATAACATATTTTTAATATAGTTTAAACGTTTATTATAAATGTTGTATACACTCAAAGCTCACATTGGATTTTTGGTTGAAAGAGCACTATGGAAACAAATACTCAAGTTCAAAACAGACAAAGAGCACCCGGATTCTATTTCTAATTTTTTCTGGGTCTAACTGTAAATATTAGTCCTTAGCCACATATGGTCAAACTATAAACGAAGGCGTTCAATGGATACAGATACAGGCGTACAATAGATGCTAAAAGTGTAGGACACCATTAGCATTTATTCTTATCCATCGATCGTCTTCTATTCTATCGGTAGACGGCGATCGATCTGACTGCAATGAATGATGACGAAAACTAAACTGTCCATCGAGTGTAACGAGGCAATAATAACACGAGAAATTCTGACGCATATGAAGCTGTATGGCTCTATGAACGTCCTAAAAGCTGCATTCGACTGCGTACGCCTCAGTACATTTCCGTAAACGTCGACTATCTCGAAACTATCATCGAAAAGTTTTCGAAAAATATATTGACTCGAAAAAAAAAAACGTGCCATGAATACTCTTATAGGCAGCGTTCTAATCCAGTATCCATTTGTAGTTGGGGTCGCGTTTAATTAAAAGTACATGCTGGGTAATATATTTTATTGTTGACATACACGTTATAGTGCCCGACTCTTAGAAACTCCATAATAATATTTGTTTAGGAACTATATAAATTTGCTGATGTGTACACTCTGATCCGACGACTAATTTTCTGTTTGCTTGAATTGATTAATTATCTGTTTGCTGTAAAATGTACATCTCATGTTAGCAGATAAAACCTGATTTAACCCCGGGAGTAAATTATATTGTAGCCGAGTTGGGATATGAACTTGTAACTCCTCTAACGTCTGAGGGAGAGGGCGAGCCTGAAAAACGGCACTACACGAGGTAACTCGTGCTAGCACAAGCTGAGACTCCCTTTGCTCACAAAAATAGATACAAGTTTGTATTATTTTTTGTCTACTCTTCTACAAGATTGCGTGGAAATAAATGATTATTTATTTATTAATTCACAAACATGTTGGATGTGTCAGTGGTACAAGGGCACGCTGAAGCGGCGGCAGTTCGTGGCGTGGCGGCGCGCGGCCGTGGTGCTGCAGGCGGCGTGGCGCGGCTGGTGCGAGCGCGCCGCCTTCCTGCGCCTGCGCCGCGCCG